>JAHXMU010000424.1:330524-344484 GCA_019455685.1 Philornis downsi
TGTTTTTTTTTTTTTGTTTTGATTTTTTGTTTTGTTTTGATTTTTTGTTTTGTTTTGATTTTTTTTTTGTTTTGATTTTTTTTTGTTACCGCGGAAGAATTGTTAAAAATATCCAACTTATACCTTATAATTTTAATACTTTTTTTTAACATTTTTTCATATATTAATTTTCTTTGTTCTTTATTCTTGCTTTTTTCAAATATTTGTCTTATTTTTATTTTTTGATTCTTGTCTTTTGAATTTTTATTTTTTAATTCCTGAAATCCTTAGTTTTGAATTTTTTTGATTTATTTTTATGTTTCGTGTTTATGAATTGATTTTTTTTATTTATGCAGCTTTATTTTAATTTGTTTTTTGTTCACATTTTAATTTTTAGGATGCTTTTAGGTTTTATCAAGATATTAAGTCAAGTTCAATTCTTTCAAGTTCTTTCAATTCGAGTATTTATACTTTGGAGTTTAAAGCCCTACTATTGTTAGACCGAAACATTTATACAGTTTATTAAAATTTTTCTCTTATTTTTTTTATGTTTTCATTCATTTTTGGGACTTTGTTTTGTTAAAGGTAAACTTATTTTTTAATACCACATTTCATTTATTCCCATTATTTTATTTTAATTTTAGCTTTTTTTTTATTTTAGCTTTTTTTATTTTACTCTTTTTTTATTTTAATTATTTTTATTTTAGTTTATTTTAATTTATTTTTTTATTATAACTTTTTCCTTTTTTTTAGTTCTTTTTTATTTTAGTTTTCAAATTTTTTTTATTTTAGTTTTCAAATTTTTTTTATTTTAGTTTTTGTTTTGCTTTATTTTTTTTAATTTTTAATGTAATTTATGCTCCATAAGTCCATCTACCACAACCATTCTGTTAAATAATTTGATTACTTGGCCGATTTGTGTCACCTTGTAAATACAAATGTTGTAGCAGGCCTGCCAAGTTGCCAGCTGACATCGACGTTGCGACATTAGGAATATTGTGGAGATGTCACAGCTGTTTTTTTTTTGTTTACAGTGTAAATCATTTTTTTAAGAACATTTATATAATTATACCATTTAAATTTTAAAATAGAACATAGTGTAGCGCAATGCCGCGTAATCCAAATGCTGAAAGAGATAATCCCTGCCTTAAAGTAAGAGAAGTTTATTTACCTAACCTTTCATTGATTGTTTTGCACTTTGTCGTTCCTGGCAGGAACAAGAACTCACCTACAAATGCCTGAATAGAAATAATTACGATCGAGAAGCATGTGAGGTTTACTTTGCTAATTATAAAAAATGCAAAGATTTTTGGGTAAATATTGGAAGATATTTTAGTTAAAAAAGAGTAGAAGTAACAACTGATGATACGTTTTTCTTCCTAGTACAAAATCCGTTCAGAACGCCGCTCTAAAGGCATATCACCATACTTACCACCCGTCGAGGAAAGAGATGCGATCAAGGAGGAGTACATGAAAACGAAAACAAAGCAATGATTGATAATTGTAATCATATAAATAATAATTTATTGAAAATATGTGACTTTTGTAAGCCTTTTGAGAACGCCTGGATGTTATTATGCATCATGAACTGATGCCCCCGACATTATTTTTAGATTAGGTAGGACTTCTTCCAGCATGGCCGAAGTCAGCTCATATTCCAAAGATTCCTTGGGATCAGTAACGATCAATAGTTTCAGGTTACTTAGACGATATAGACATGATAGACCTCTGGATGAGCACTTTGTTCCTGATATATCTAAAACCTCTAGTTTATTGCATTGTGCGCCAGATATTCGATCCAAACACCAGTCATCAAATGTGGTAACGTTGTGAAATGACATAAACTTCAGATCTTGCAGCCATCTGATATTTTCCAATCCTTCATAATACAAACGCATGTTGTCACATCTAATAGCCTCCAGTTTGAAGCCTTCAGCATACCTGTTTGGCAATTTAAAGGCGCCATCCTCATCAGCCCTCATCCATTTCGGGGCGTTCAGAAATTTCACCGCTCCACCACGATACAGAATAAAGTGCGCTGTAGCCAAATCGGGTCCCAATATTTGGTGCCGCTCCGGCATATATTGTTGCATGTGACGTTCTTCTTTCTCTTTCCGTTTGTCCCATATATCTAGCCACTTCTTGGGGTTTAGTTCGATGGGTTTCTGCATGAGTAAGATATAATCGGATGTTTGATCTTGGTTGCCTAGCAGTTTTAGTTTGGTGTCTATTGTACCAGCTTCTTCATTGGTCTTACGCCACTTCAGAGCCTGTTTGTCCCGTGCTATTTCTTCGCGCATATGCTTCACAGCAGCGGATTCGCGTTTTTCGGACTCATCACTTAGATTTCGTCGGGATGGGAGAAACAGTAGGCTGGAGCGTAGTTTCAGATATTCTGGAGTTAATTTTAGCATGTTCTTTTTAAGGCAAACTGTTAACAGAAAGAAGGGGAAACTTTTAACTTAACTAACAATAACAGCTGTTGTAGATAATAAAAATTTGTTTTTTCGGGCTCAGCTGTTTCATAATGGAATGGCACCACTGCTGGGACACCGAAAATCGGGCAGCATCAAACAGTTGTTATTTGTTTATATTTTTATTGGACAGCTGATTGGTTAAAATTGTGTAGAACTTTTAAAACCGGAAAAAATATGAGCTCCATTAATTTTGAGATAAAACTAAAACGTGAAAACAAAATTTACTATGAGAATGTAAGTAAATCCTTGCGGAACTTATTGAAAAATTTTTAAATATTTTCGAGGCCTTCCTGTTTCCAGGATGTTTTAATGGGCTGTGTCCAATTCTCGTGTGCCTCGGATGCCAAACATGATGGCATCACTTTATCGCTGGAAGGTATTGTTAATCTAACATTGAGTAACAGTAAATCAGTGGGTTTACTTGATGCTTTCTATAATTCACTGAAACCCATAACTTTACTCAGTTCCGCCATCGAATTGTCCGCCCCCGGCAAACTACCTACTGGCAATTCCGAATTTCACTTCGAATTTCCTTTAAAATGTACCAAAGAACCTCGAATATTGTACGAAACTTATCATGGCATATTCATAAGTATCAACTATCAACTAAAATGCGATGTTAAGCGAAGTTTCCTGGCCAAATCTTTACAAAAATCTCAACAATTTTGTATACAATATAAGCCGGAAGCTGTGACCGCAATGCTGAATGCCTCCCCACTGTCCAATGGGAAAACAGTAAATTTCAGCATTAGTCCTGAGAGTATACAAAAGAATTCCAAAGAGCGAGTTACAATGCCCAGATTTTTGATTACCGGTAAGCTAGAAAAGACGGAGTTTTGTTTGACCCAACCGCTAAGAGGTCACTTGACGGTACAGCATACGGAAGCTGCTATTAAATCGATAGAATTGCAACTGTTGCGAGTAGAGACGTGCGGTTGTAATGAAGGTTATGCCAAAGACGCCACTGAGATACAAACTATACAGATAGCAGATGGCAATATATGTCCTAAACTAGAAATACCTATTTACATGGTCTTGCCGAGATTGTTTACGTGTCCAACTCTGATAACAAAGAATTTCAAAATTGGTAAGTTTTAACTGTCGGATATTACCAGCATAGCTACCCCGCCCTATACTGACTAAAAAGTCGTCAGCACCGGAGTTCAGGTTATAAAATTCGACTAGAAATCGAAGAAATAGAATGAATAAACTTTTATAGATTGTTTGTTAAGTTAAAGAAATCTATTTTGAATTATCAATCACTTTCTGTAATTTTCTTTTCATTATTCACGATGCGAAATGTGAATTTTTTGCTGAAATGTGATTCCAACTAAAAATTTCAATACAGTTTTAGACGAAGCGCCTGGGTTTCACATTTTAATAAAATATTTATTCTGTTACTAATATATTCAACTTTATATTAAGGTTTACTGTGACTCAGATTACTATCTGTATATTAAGCAGGTTGTAAAGTAGATTATATGTTTTCATGGAGAAAATATACAATGTATTTCTAGAAATTGTATGCGAGAATTAAAAAAAAGTGTTAGTAATTGGAACGCGAATACGCCGACATTGCAAGCGTTAGCTTTTGCGCCCTTCGGGATTGAACATACAAGTTATCTTTTTTATACCTTTATTCGAAGGAATAAAGATACCCTTTGTTACGACAAAAGTGTAGTGTCTAGAAGTGTGCGATTAAAATACCATGAATCTTTCGACAAATTTGTTTCAGGACTTTCTAACTCGATTAAGCTGCGTCTTACTATCTAGCTGGTTGGTTGGTAGACAAGATAGCTGCATAAATCTTTATGAAATTTCCTTAAATAGCACAGCCTAATATTTTGTGAAAACCACAACCGATTCACAACTTCCTACTCAAATGACCCATTTAACTTATATGGTCTTATGTACATATTTTATTATCCAATTACACGAAACTCAGCAAAATTTGATTTACGTTAAGCGTATAGACGGTTTTGTCACGCCTCTTCCAGTACCTTCCATATAAGCTAACAGATTTTCTGAAATTCATAATTTTCTCTGTAACTTCTAATATACTGCAGTAACCTACAGAATCGTATCGATATGTACTGCCTGATAAAACTTGAAAAAATCGACCAAACAACCACGGCCCTTCGGCACGTTCCATGCAAATGTCAGATTATTATTACTGACTCCCAAACAGTTGCACTTAAATCAGCTATATTTGGTACACAGAATGCCTCTGGTAAACTTAATTTTGAGAATGAAAATAGACTACATTGTCGCTTCCACTCGGGTAACACCCATTAAAATTAACCGATTTATAGAAATTTCATTTTTTCTTGTAAATTCTAATTCGTAGATAGCAGTTTCCTAAACTGTTGTTTATGGAATTAAGTTGTAATACTTGGTTAAGTTAATAAATAATAACAATTGTAAGCTGTAATAATTAAGTTCAATGAGTTTAAATTCCTGTTCTTTGGTTGAAGCTGTAAACAGTTTACGTTGTCATTGTTAACCGAAATGTGCAAATGGAAAATTTGACATTTGAAGCCAATACAACATTGTTTGAAGTAAACATTGCAGACATTTTACATTAGCTCCAAAGGAAATAAATGTTCTGGTAGCTTTTATCTGAAACGATGACGTCACAAACGTATAAATATACATACATACTAACAGTGCAATTTCCAATTAATATTAAAGTTTTAATTCCCAACATATTGTTATTGTTTAATTGTTATTTTTATATTTCAGAATTCGAAGTTAATCTGGTTATTGTTTTCAAAGACGACTATATAATTAGTGAGAATTTTCCTATTGTTTTGAGACGTTTGCAAGGACCTCTTGGATCGAAGACTGCGGCGCGGGGTGTTTAAAATAAAGTAGATTTAAGCGTTAACAATTAACAACAGTTGCAATTTTATATTTGTATACAGGATGGCGTGAAAACTTTTGTCATTCATTGATGAATGTTGGAGATATATCCTAAGATTTTAGTGGTTTGCACACAGCGAATATACCCGTTTATGGTTAGGGAACGCTCAGTATGTAAAAGTCCAGTGATCATAATTATGAAGAGATTTACCCGCCTTTAATTTCAAGAAGACGAAGGAATTTAACTCGCTGATGATAACATGAATTTGCTGCTTAATGCAAAATGCATAGACAAGAAACATTTGATCAAGTGAAATATTGCATACATATATATATATAATAATAATAATAATAATTAGATACTTAGATGTTTATAATTGTGTTAATAGTAATAAAAAAGTAAGAAATTGCGATTTGATGTTTTTTATATGAATGAAGGGAGTTAAATATATAGTTATAACCTTAGAGAGATAGTAGATACAACAAATCTTAAGAAAAATTTAAGAACAAGAGCAAACAGTATCACGATAGTGCTTATTAGAGTTCAAAGCGTGAACACAGAACGTTAAAAATATATAGTAAGTCATCATAATCCTAAAGATACAAAGATTTTTGATTTACATAAAATTTTAGAAAAGTTATCTCCGCTCTCATCTCAGGTATATATTTCTTCTGATTTTTATATAACTCAAACGAAATTTCCGATTGCTCTTTGGCGATGATGTTTATTGTTTCTTTGCAAGCCTTCCGAAGCGACCAAACCTAGAATAACACATCAGAAAATTTCAAACTGTATTTAAAAACATGCTGTAAATTATCAGTAAAAATGGAAGACAAACTATCGGATGGTCCGGAGAGTTCGTTCGGTATTAAAAAGAAATTTATTTACAAATGTATATACCAAAAAACATTTTAATCTATTATATAATCTCCCTCTTTTTAATATATTCTTCCCACCTTTCTAAGAGCTTTTTAATTTCTCTCTCATGAAACTCGCGTGGTTTTTCTAAAAAAAAGCGTTCAATTCGATTTTTCACTTGCTTGTCGTTATGGATCAAAATCAAATCCTTCAAGTGATTGCTTAGACTGCGAAATAGGTGTCCGTTGAACGGGGCGAGACCTGGGGAGTATGGTGGGCGAAGTAAAGGTTCCCACCCAAGCTCTGACAGTTTCTGGCGAGACCGCAAGGCAGTGTAAGGCCTCGGTGAAGGAGTGAGGTACGCAACACATCGAGGTTGCTCGTAAAGCCGAGCTCTTTTTAATTTTGTTTAATTTATTCATTGAGGATTGTAAATTTTATAACCCCGTGAACGATTGAGACTGATTTTTTTGGTTATTTTAGCTATTTTTTTCATTGCTGCACGGGGATTGACAATAATAAAATCTCTCGGCTTCTCGGAAATAATTCCTTTTGGTCTGAGAGCGTCCTTTACGCAGAAGTCGCCCACAGGAAATCTTTTAAAACATTTCTGGAAAGTTCTTTCATTTGGCTCCTTTTCTTCATAAACAGACTTTATTTATCGGCTGGCTTCAGCAACCGGTTTCCTTTTCGGAAATAATACAGCATTATATGCCTAAAATGCTGTTTCCCTAATTTTTTCCACTTTTTAAAACGCAATAACCACTCACGACTAGAACGAGAACACAAGTAGACAGTTTAGAGAAGAGGTGGGAGAAAGTTTTGATATAGTGTTTGAAGAAACTCTACGTCATGAGAAGTGACGTATGGTGAGCTAACAAATTAATCGAACGAACTTTCCGAACAACTCAATATTTACATCTACCAATAACTCAAACAAATCATTCATGTATATAATGAACGTTAATGGGAACAGCATAGAGCCCTTTGGTATACCATTACACACAGTTAACAGACCAGAACGTTGACCGTTACAAGAAACATACTGACGTCTATCAGTGAGATGTGATCTTGTTAACAAACATGACATCTTAAAGAATCCCTACTTATAGTGCAATTTGACAATAAGGGTTGCGTGGTTCAATCTACCAAACGCCTTCTCTAAGTCTACAGATAAAAGAATACAAAATTCACCTTTACTTGCAGTTTTTCTTGTTTTCAGTTAGACCAATAAGTAAGGACGTGGTACGACGATTTTTCCTGGGTTCCCGTAAATAAAGGGAAATCCTACTAATACTGTGCTTTAAATCGAATATTTTATTCGATTTTTATTTTATTATTTTGTAATTTCGCTGTTTCAAATGGCGGAATCAAATTGTGACAGATGCAACAACAAATACTTGCAAGCCATTCATTCATTGCTTGCATGTGTTAGTGTTTGTTTTATATTTGAGACATGCCGTACGATTGTTGTCCCGCAAAACAAAACAACAACAACACATTCAAAAACACATGCACACTCATAAACAAATGCCAGAATTTTACATTCTTCTTTAGTTTTTACATTCTTAGTAGCCTTGTGACTAGACAAATTTTGATAGTTGCTAAAATTTTGTTCGACGCGAAGCTTTTCCTCTATTTGAAACGCGGTTTAGGCTGTTTTGAAAAAAATGTACAGTGTTATAGTTACAGACTTTTTTAATACTATCAGAACTAAGAACTTTTAATATTTCATTCATTCGTTTGATGTAAAATGTCTCCGCCTATCTTTACGGAAAATTTCGCGTCGGTCAACCGGGTTATTAGGGTGAAGAGAAACGTGATCCTTAAAAAGAAAATTCGGTCAGTCAGACATGTCTCCTATAAAACGAGCTTCAATTTCATTCTTCTCTCAAGTTCGAAGTAAAATCAAATTCAGTTAGCAGACAATTTGAAGGAGATGCCGAGTCTAAATAGAATTTTGTCGAATATCAAGATGAAGACAGAGGACCATTCAAGATGATGACTAAGATGTAAGTTGCTCAAAAATTTCAGCAGTTGGTAATGCCACTAAAGTTGTTATGTTGCCGCCATACGTCAGAATCTGTACACTAGACTTTATTAAAAATAATATTAACATGTTTTCAAGTGCCAACAAGAGGCATTTTTGAAGCATTGAATCAGAGTTTCTAGCGCAAATCTCTTAAATCTCTGCTCATATATGGGGAAGTTCTCAAATATCCTGTTTTAGAATAGAGGAAAACCTCAAAGGTCCTGTTCTTGTGCCAGAAGAGGATCTCAGAAGTCCTGTCTTATTAAAGACGAAACTCTCAGAGAAGAAGGAGAAGATATCAGAAATCCTGTTCTAGTTAGGCCAAAACCTCAGAGATTTGGCGGACAATTTTGGAAACGAATTCTGCAGCAAAAAAGCTATGTCTTCCAAATGTTTCTTTTGATTAAGAAAGACGTTAGTTACACTTAATTTGTTCCTTAGGGATATTAAAGGAATTAATATTTTGCTTTGAATTGAACCGAACCAAAACTATCGTTCGAATGATTTAAACACTGTTTCATTAAGCAGTGGTTTAAAAGTGGGATTAAACTACCATAAGACTTTACTTTGTTGACAACCCCTGAATTGTGTTTATTTTTTCTAAGATTTTGTTTATTTTATTGGATTAGTTCCTAATATTCTTACTGATTTGTTTGATTTACATATTCTAGGATTGCAATTTCCTTATTATAATGTCCAGCAAGAATCATGATTCCCTCACGGCATATCAAAGTAGATGAGATAACCATCAAATTGGATAGCAGTAACATTTTTTCACGAACAAATGGCCCTCTGCACATATCGAAATATGAAATCGTCAACTCTATATTACACATCTGAACTTAAGGGCGATTCATTTGGCTTATTTATAATAGAGTTTCCTGCCTGAATTTACTACACAAATATTTAGCTAATGGGAAGTTTTTCACACCCTATAGTCTAAACAAATGACATTTCATTAATTATTTAAATACACAAACGCTCATTCCCAACGCCCCTAAAAAAATTGCTAACAGTTACAGCAAAAAAAAACACAAAAAACAAAAAAACCCGGGAAATATGAGGTTAACTGTTGATAGTAGAACAATAAATATACCAGAACGAACAAATGTTCATAAAACTATGGCAGTACTATTATTCCTTGTTCGCCGGAAACGGAAATATTGTTTGCCTACTATCCCCCATATCTATCTACATGTAGGACATGCATATTCAGTTGTGTTTGTAGGGAAATGGGCTGGTAAATAACCCCCCCGTTGGTTTTTTGTTGATGCTGGCAAAAAATAAACAAGACAACAAGATGACATAAACTCATGACAAACCTACCCGGGAGAGAGAGGTATTTTATGCTAAAGAACAGGTATTTTATTACACGGTTGTCACTTTTAATGAATTTTATCTAGTTATACGATAACGTGCAGGTTGTAGTTAGTATATTTATCAACACAATAAAGTTTCACTCCCCTACATGGCCACATATACGATAACATCATTTCATGACTTTACATCCTTTAGTTTTTAGGGGTGTGAGTGATTACCGCAAATAACTTTTGAATTCTATACTACTATGTGTGAGAACATGTTTAGTTAGATAATGTTCACCTCTTGACAATGTCATGCTGTTCCACCCACTGCCATTTGTACTCACACCGTATGCTTTGGTCACCATATGTTACTGGCCATCGCGCTGTATGTGCGTCGTGTTGCTGTGGAGTGAGCTCTTGAATGCCACTGTAACGTTTTGCTGTCGTAAGTTGAAATTTGTTGGAATACATGATTTTGCATAAATATTATTCATAATTTGCATTTTTCAAATATTCTGTTATATGACAATGAACGAGGGAGGAGAGAGAAACAGAAAGTGAGATAAAGCAAATTCGGTAAAATATAAATAAAATCAGTCTAAATATTTAAATTGTTCATGAGGACAGAGTGAAATAATCTTTAGCCTGCATGTTGGAACTTAAAGCAGTTAATGCTTCAGCTATGCCTCTTATAAATCGGCAAAACCAGAAAAGTCATTTGAATCGAAGATTACATGGTAAACCCTACACCGTAAAAATTACGTAGTTGATATGAACTAAAATGTCAACTACTATATCGTAGGTGATATATTTATTTATTTCTTTATTTGGCTTAAAGCCTTCCGGCCGATTATAAGTAAATTACAAAATGCAACATTTCCTTTATTAGATTTAACTTACTGGATTTTAACTAAAGCGTAGTTGATATAAATTAGTTGACATTTACTAATAAACGGAATTGAACTAAATGCGTAATTGCTTCTAATGATTTAATGACAAATCATTTGAAACAATCATTTAGTAGTAACTAACAAACAATCATTTTCCGTTTTGAATATACATATATAGTAAAGATCTGTTACCAGACTTTAGCACTGTTAAGGAAAATAACAAGTAATTGTAAAAAACTTGTTTAAGTAAATAAATACAATGTTATTTTTATCTTCGGAAAGATTATATCATCATCCGAAGTCACTGATAGTATATATTCTGCATAAGGGTAATTTTGTATGTCTAAAAATAAAACGAGCAATTACCTTTTTTTACACCAAAATCTTTTCCCAAAATGTCTGTAAAACATTTTCCGCTGAATAACATACTTGGAAAATAACTTCGCCAATCTGCACTAAAATGGTCGTCTAAGAAACTTTTGTAAATGTAAAAAGCGTTATAGGTGCTAATTCCCATGTGGAAATCGTCATGAAAGACACTTTTCACATAGAAAAGTATCATGAAAGGTATAATTTTTCATTTAGAAAGATATCAGCAAAAACACTTTTCATACGGAAAGTATCGTAAAACACATTTCATATAAAAAAATGTCGTTAACTACACCTTTCATACGGAAGATACTTTTCATGTAGAAAAGAGCCATGGAAGGTACTTTCCACATACAAAAGAGCAACGGAACACACCTTTGAAATACAAAAGATCAATAGAACCCACTTTTCACAGTATCATGAAAGACAGTTTATGTTGAAAAGTGCCATGACACATATCTTCCACACAGAAAAATGCAATGAAAAACATTTTCCATGCAGAATAATGCAATAGAAGATACTCTTCATATTGAAGATAACAATGGAAAATGTTTTTCACATAGAAAAGTGCAATGGAACACGCTTTTGAGATACAAAAGAGCAATGGAAAATTTGAACACTTCATATATGCATCACTGTGAATACTTTTTCCAGTGTCGTGAAAGACACTTCATACAGAAAAGTGGCATGAAATACACTTTCTATACAGAAAAATGCAATGGAAGACATTTTTCATGAAGAAAAATACAATGGAAGACGGTTTTCATATGGAAGAGAGCAATGGAAGATACTTTTCATACATAAAAAATTGAAATGGAAGCCACTTTCTGCAAAGAAAGACATTTGTCACATCGACAAGTTCGACGAAAGAAATTTTTCAAATAGAAAAAGTATCACGAAAGTCACTCCATATATATGGACGATACTTTTCGTATAGAAAAATGTATTAGGGCACTTATTCCTATGAAAAATGTTTTTTTTCAAGGCTCTTGCAACTCTCTTGATATGGAAAGTTTCTTCCAATGCATTAGAATTTTTTTTAAGAGACTTCCAAGATACTTATTATTGTGAAAAGTATCTTACAGGATATATCATCTTTGCATTTAACTTTGCCTAAACTATTAAACATACCTTTGATTCATCATCGTTGGTAGGTTGGCTTTGCTCTGGTATTCCGTAGCAAAAGTCCAACCCATTGATAGTTACAAAAAAATAATTTATGTAAATAACATATTTATATTACCATGATAATAAAGTTTATTTTCACCATGATAATAAATGCAAAGTTTGTTTAAAATTCTACCAATAAGTAATTATTATAGTTAATTTAGCATATAATTTAGCAAATCAACTACGGATTTTTTTTAACTATGCAACTATACGTTTGTAGTTGTTTACGGTGTAAGTACTTTAGAACGAAATACGTTTCAAGTTTTTTTATGACTATCGAGCAGTATCTGCTGGTTGGCATTCCTGATGCGTATTTGGAGACCTGTTAGAGTAAATCTTTACCGATTCTAACGAAAATTGTCTGCCTTTATTTGGGAGTGAAAACAGATAAACTTCTAGTATCTGATACATGTATGTGCAATTTGATATAAATCGCTTTTTATTTGAAATTATTTTTTTCTACAGTTCGGTTTTTAGGTGCTGGCATTAAACCACAATAATTTTATTTTAATTTTTAGTTTTATTACCGACATTGGACTAAATTCTTTAGTCATCTTCGGCGATGGGTGATTGCACTACACATAAATCATAACAAATTAGTATTTAACATCCAAAAAACAAATTACAAATAATTCTTTACATTACATTAAATTCAATTGAAAGTAAACGTTACCGTCTTAAGGAAAGTTTTTGTCAGTTGCTGTCAATGTCTATTGCATTTGTTAGTTAAATGCCGATACATTTTCGAGCATTGATCGGTGTCACTCTTGTAATTGAGTCTTTTCTATGGAGGAACTTTTATTATGTGGAGTATTTCCAGAGTATTTATTTGGAAAGAGTTCCTCTCCTCTCCCAGCATTTTTACGTCAAGATTTGGTTTATGTCCTGTTATCGTACTATGGACTGCAGGTGCAGTTGTTTTGCTCAAGTCGCTTGTTAGTCACTTTGTGGTCTGATTAATGCGAAACAAGTCTGGTTATACATTTTTTTGTTTTGGTAATACCGACTTATATCTCAAGGCATATGTCGAATCAGTTTCCATTGCACTTTATTTTGTAAACCAAATTTGAATTATTTTCTTTTTCAACTATTGATTTTGTTTTGCTTAATAGTTAATTTACTACGTTATGTATTTTTTTGTGCCAGTTGAACTTTGTTTTTGTTATATAAATTGGAACTTTTTAATATCTCTATTAATCCAGAGACATACATACATATGTTATAGATTTATACATTGTCAGCTCTTGTACGTATTACTATTATATTTTTTCTTCTTGGTGCCACATAAAGGAAATCAGAGATTGTTTTATTCTGGAAGTTATTCGTCGTCAGTGTGTTTCTTATTTATATTTCGTTAGCCCATTTATTTCGTTGACATTTATTTTTAAAACTATTCTAATGAAGTTGATCGCGGTACTAATGATAATCCTTCAAGGGTGTTTTGAATGGAAGCTGATGAGTCCTCCTGACGCAGTTTCTTTTTGGTGTCAGTTTGTTTTCAGTTGCATATTATGTCTAATAAATATCGTGGCCAAATAAGGTGGTAGTCCTTTATCCTTCTCTAACTCCATGGCAAATTGAAATTGTTTATTACAGTGTGCCTTGTATGTCAGTTTTCTTCATAATACAAAATATGTTATCAATATAATTCGTCAAAAAAGTTTTAAGAGAGCTTTTTAATAGCTGTTAAATTACAATGTCTGTTACAACTGGTAATGTTGGTGAACCCATTGGCACACCTTGTTGTTATTCATACATTTTTTCCTAGTATTTGAAATGTATCCTTAATACAGAATGATAAAACTTAGGGCTATTAGTTTATGACATTAATGTCAATTATGACATTACGTCAAATGATATTACAAATTCATTTCATTTCATTTTCATTTTATTGAACAGTCTTGTAATTTAAAGCCCTTTGGCAAATTTTTAATTGCCAATTTGGCCAATAATTTAATTTAATTTAATTTAATTTCATTTCATTTCATTTCATTTCATTTCATTTCATTTCATTTCAT
>JAHXMU010000424.1:344494-357453 GCA_019455685.1 Philornis downsi
TTTCATTTCATTTCATTTCATTTCATTTCATTTCATTTCATTTCATTCCATTTCATTTTATTCCTATTCATTTCACAATCTTCTATTAATTTATTGCAAATTTTTATTCAAAGTCTATTGCATCCTTTACGTTGTACTCGTACTGTGATGTTTTCGTCAAGTGTTTTAGTGTATTTGCTATGAATCTGTAAATCCTGTAGTAGGCTTTATGCGAAAGTCTCAGTCTCAGTCTTACGTCGTAATGCAACTTTTGTCGCCCTTTTGCCTATATCTAGGAATCAGTATAATCAAAAGTTTGGATAGTCGTTATATTTTGTAGAGATTAATGCAATTCGTGAAACGGAGAGTGTTTAGCAAGCTTTTCCATTTCAGGAATAACTATATTTGCAAGTGGTTCCTATGTTGAAGGAAGGACAAAGTTAACTATTCGCCTGGGTGGGAAAAGGTCTTGAATTAAAAGTGTAAATAAATAAAGGCACTTTCAGACTAGTCAAACAATGTTGTTTATTTTAAACTTGCAAATCCTTTTAACTCATTTCCAACCGAATGTGGGTTGGATTGTTCGTAGCCATTAAGGACATATTATTGCCATAAAAGGAAACATATTTATTTTATCATTACATATGCTGAGGTCACGTTTTGCTTTACTACACCCGGGTAATAACATATTTTATTATTATAGTTTTTAGTTTTTCCTCTGGGAAATTTTCTGCCCTGCCATTTACACACACACACACACACACACACACATGTGTGTGCGTGGGATTGAAATAGAAAATATTTTAAATGCCGAGCCAGAGCCTGAAGGGAAATACCTTTGTGTGTATGTGTGCATACATACTCGTAACATTCGCCTACTCGTAAACATTTGCTGAACGTCGGGTATTATGGCCAATAGAAATGTATGCACTTTGCCAGTGTGTGCGTTAGACTGAATTCATTTCGTATAATATTTTAGTGAATGTGCAAGTGAGCTGGTGGTGGCGTTTACAGTTTGTAGTTTTAAATGTTTAATGAATGAATGCATTTTGAAGCCATTAGGGCCAACCACCGGAGCAGCTTAACGCCAATTAAGTTGTGGACGTGTGTGTATTTGTGTGCTTGTCCCTGTTCATGTGTAATATGGGAGTGGAGGAGAATGCCATAAAACACTCTCACTCTGTGTGGGTGGGGTGATGCTGTCAAAAGGAAATAAGTTTAAATTTCACACAAAAGAAAAGTTTATGTCTAAAACGTGTTTCATGTGGGAAATTTTCGCAAAGAATTTTCGTAGTTGTAGTAGATAATTACGTGCAATCGAAATGATAAAGTTTCGTAAGCAACACAATTTAAAGAGCTTCACATTCACATTAATGTGATTTTGGGCGTAACTTCCAGCAAATGAGTTCAAAACGTGGCAAGCAGCACGTGTTTCGCAGGAAAGAGAATTAGAAATGTTGAGCGTTCCAAATAAAATGTAAGCTCCATATAATAAATACATGATTACGATACTGCCGATATTTTCGTCAACTGAAATTTTTGTGGTAATTGTGGCTTGGATGATATGAAATCTCTTGTTTGAAATTTATATTGCAAAGATGTTGGTTTTTCTTTCATCTCCTAAGAAAATTAATGCTTTAATAACTAGCACGGTAAATACTCATAGCTTTGACAGTAAAAGACTTTTAAATATAAAAAACATAATACACATTTCAAGATTCTTTTTCATAAAGATTATTTCTCTTCAAAACAAACGTTTCCCGTATAGAGATAGCTGAGCCAACCAAAATATTATAAAAATTGTGCAGTTCGGATGAAATTTTCTTTCATTTCGCATAACACTATATGCAAAACAGTTTTTGGAGTCTTATGAGAAAAGAAAATTCTATTTTTTTGCGGTTTTAACATTTGAAACTCATTAATCTCAAAAATATATAAATTTCCACGCGTGATAGTTATAGAAACCGCAATTTTTCTTGGAAATAAAGAAAAATGTGCAATGACATTACGCAGTTGCTTAATTGTGAATAAAATAACGCCGTTAATTGTTCTATTTCTTGCATATTTATATCAAATTTTGCTGTTTCGTCTCCTTTGGTTCTTATTGGTTTTGGGCTTCACTTTCCGGCTCAAATGTTGTCTGCTACACACCGCCACCTATATGTAAATGCGTTCTGTGAGTTAACAAATGATCGAGGTAAAAGTATTGCCTACACAAATGGTTATGACAAGTGAAGATGCTGTTCTGTTTACGTTTGACATTTCACATTAGTTCTCTTTTCTATTCGGCATGCGCAGGTTGTAAAATACGTAATTCCGCCTAAATTTAACAAAAAATCCATCAGAAACAAGAAAATGTCTAGTGAAACCATATACAAGTTTAGTTATTATAACAAGTGATATGTCTTTTGTACGAAACAGTTGTTAGTCATTGTGATAAAATGCAAAAACAAATTGTAAACTTGTCGAGTGGCCCCTGCTGGTATTTTGTTTTAGAGTCTCATTTGCAAAAAGTGTTAAATTGCTAGCTGTGTTCTTACAATGAGGATAGTGCGAGCACATTTCTCATAAGAACTATCAATTTACTTGCTATTAATGTGTAGTTCTGCGTTGATCAATTGGGTGCCTTTCATTGCTTCTGTCTAAAAAGCTAGCAAATGCTGCGGTGGCGTCGTAGATCAGCTGTCGTTCTCCTTTTGGTTTGTTTTTGTGTCTTTCGATTTGTTTGTGACGTTCGTTTACTACCATTGGGGAAGCTGGTCTACTGTTGTTTCACAATTGTAAAATAGTGAATAACAAGACAGACAACGTAAGATAAGTGAAATATTTTCTCAAACAAAACTGTAAATGTACTCAATCGCAAAACATCGCTTTGCTCTGTTTCAAAGTATCATTGATGAAATGAAAACAGAATCTTTTAAGGAATATCTATATGAAAGGGGATGAAAAAAGCCAGTAAAATGTAAATTATTAAAAATTAAAAAAAAAAAAAAAATTAAATTGTACGCTAAGTTTTAATATGAAATTGACAAAACACTTTACATTTAAATTGTTTGGAAGAAAAATTAAAATCTAACAGGGAAATTTTCAAAAATTAAATTTAAAAAAAAATTTAAAATAAGGAACTTTAAAAGTTTTTGTAAAATAATTTTTTACACTGAAAAATGTCTTGAAAGACAACTTTCTGATGAAAAGGCTTTTCCATAGAGGAAACTGAACCGCTATACAATTTTCAATTTTTTTTTCTATGCGAAAAGTGTACTGGAAGACATTTTCTGTATAGAAATGTTTGCGAAAAGAAATTATTCGTGTGGAAAACTCTGTGAGAAGATACTTTTCGTATAGAAAAATGTATAAAAACACTTTATACAGAGAAAAAGTATATGAGAAGACATTTTTGGTATAAAAAAGTGTATGAAGAGTCACTTTTCACACAGAAAACTACCCCGGAGGGAAACTTTTGTCACAGAAAAGATTTATGGAAATCACTTTTTGCATAGAAAAGTGTATTGGAAGACGTTTTCTGTATAGAAATGTTTACGAAAAGAAACCATTCGTGTAGAAAACTCTGTGAAAAGATACTTTTCGTATAGAAAAATGTTTGAAAAACACTTTGCACAGAGAAAAAGTGTATGAGAAGATATTTTTCGAAGACAGAAAAGTGTCTGAAGAGTCACTTTTTGTACCTAAAGTGCCGTCACTTTCCATACAGTTAACTACCGGGGTAGAAACTTTTGTTACAGAAAAGGTTTATGGAAGACACCTTTCGTACAGTATTGTAAAAGACACTGTTCGTACAGAAAGGTGTTGTGGAAGACTCTTTTCGTATAGAAAAGTACATGCAAAAGCGCTTTCCGTATGAAGAGGTGTATAAGAAAACACTTTTTGTGTAACAAGTTCTATGAGAACACATTTTTCGTAACGAAAGTCTGTGAAAAGACGCTTTTTGTACAGAAAAGTGTATGAGTCACTTTTCTTACAAAAAAAGGTGTGAGAAGACACATAGAAAAGCGTTTGAAAAACGCTTTACTTAGAGAATAGTGTTTGAGAAGGCACTTTTGTGCAGAAAAGTGTATGAAAAGACACTTTTGTACAGGAAAGTGTCGCGAAGGAAACTTTTTGTGCAGAAAAATGTCGTGAAAGATACTTTTTGTACAGAACAGTGTCTTGAAGTACATTTTTTGTATAAAAAAGTGTCGTGACGACACTGTCGTTCACGACACTTCTCTGTACAAAAAGAGTCTTTCACGGCACTTTTTTAAACAAAAAGTGTACTTCAAGACACTTCTCTGTACAAAAAGTGTCGTGAAAGACACTTTTTGTACAGAGAAGTGTCGTGAAGGACATTTTTTGTACAGAAAAGTATCGTGAAAGCAACTTTTTGTACAGAAAAGTGACGTGAATGCCACTTTTTGTACTGAAAAGTGTAATGAGGGCTACTTTTTGTACTGAAAAGTGTCGTGAAGGACAGTTTTTGTACAGGAAAGCGTGAAGAACAGTTTTTGTACAGGAAAGTGTCGTGAAGGACACTTTGTACAGAAAAGTGGCTTGAAGGACACTTCTTGTACAGAAAAGTGTCGTGAAGGACACTTTTTGTACAGAAAAGTGGCTTGAAGGACACTTCTTGTACAGAAAAGTTTCGTGAAAGGCAATGAAAAAGTGTCGTGAAGGACAAATGAAATGCTTTTTCATTTAAAAACTTCTCTTTGTATAACTTTTCGTATGAAAAGTGAAACTCATATTTTTCTTAGAAATGTGGATAAAAAGCGTCTTTCAAGGCAATTTTTGGGTAGAAATTTGTAATGGAAGTAAAATTTTTGCTACAATAACTATCAAATAAGCAACATATTCCTTTCTAGATGTCAGGAATACCAAAATTATTAACGCTGAGTTGTAGTAATTGACATATCCAATATAAAACAAAAACAGTCTAAACGCTTTAGTGGAAGAATGCTCAAAATCTCAATATCTCGAAATATAGATGGTCCTGGTCAACTTCTCTCTCTGTTTTGGCATTAAATGTGAAATTTTGATGTCCCGGGCTGGGGAATGATCATATTTCGTATTTGTTCTAAGCACTCAAAAATGGATGCATCTGTTTTTGTCACTTTTATCTTGTGTCGGCGCTTGCGCGCAAGTTAGTGTCGTTAAGCAGCGGGACAAGATATGTAATAAATTTTTGCCTATTATAAATCCACATCCAAATTTTAGCCTTTCGTCATTGCAGTTATAGTATACGAGGTGTGGTCGAAAAAAAACGGTTTTTTTTTTCAAATTTCGTGAGTTACGTATGTTCGATTTTCGCATTTTTTTCGGTTATGTTGGTACACATGTCTGTTATACATGTTGACAATGTCAGTTCAGTTTGATTGTCAGTTTGGTTTTGACAGATAAAAAGGTTAGTCGTGTTTTGGTGTGTTCTTCGATTTTTTACTATTCGAAAAAATGATCGATCAAAGAAACTGTATTAAGTTTTGTGTAAAAAATGAAATTAAATGTGCAAGGACATTTGAAATGTTGACTGTGGCGTTTGGTGAGTCTACTATGAGCAGAACACAAGTTCAATTGTGGTATAACCGGTTTAAGGAAGGTCGAGAAGATGTCAATGATAATGCTCGTCCTGGTCGCCCGAGCACGTCAAGTTCGGCCAAATGTGAAGGTTTTGCTCACTGTTTTCTTAGATTGCAATGGCGTGGTGATACTGTCTTGAAGTTATGCGCCGTTTGCGCGAAGCAATTCGTCAGAAACGCACAGAATTGTAAAAAAAACGATCATGGATTTTGCACCATGATAACGCACTTACACATCGATGCTTGTGCGTGAGTTTTTGGCCAAAAACAAAATCGCAATCATGCCTCAACCACCGTAATCACCGAACTTGGCCCCCGCTGACTTTTTCCTCTTCGCAAAACTGAAGACACCGATGAAAGGAAAACGTTTTGCTACGATTGAGAAGATAAAAGAAAAATCGAAACAGAAGCTGTTGGCGATACCAAAAAGCGCGTTTTAGAAGTGTTTCGAGGATTAGAAGAAATGCTGGCACAAGTGTACTATATCTGAGGGGAACTACTTTAAAGGAAATAAAATAGAAATTGATGAATAAATAAATACTTTTTGATAACAAATTGCAAATAACGGTTATTTTTTTTATCACACCTCGTATGCCACAGTTATTATGTCCAGTGTATAGCATCTCGGTGTTGACAGTGTCGTCTGCCTTATATTTTCCGTGGACATCCGCCAATTGAATGGAGGCACTTTCTCTGTAAGCACCATGAGGGTTCTACGATGATTTTGAAAAAAGAGAAACGTTAATTGTGTCTTCTCCGACACAAAGCTACGCTATACATAAGTTTTAAATGTGTAAAATCCTTACGAAAAAGGTAATTTTTTTATTTTGTGCATTCCAGGGTTCACAACCCTCAGCCAAACCAGAACAATTTTTAATTTTGTGCATTGCTAGGCCCATAATCCTCAGCCAAACCAGAACACTATGCAACTGCATATCAATTTGAAGGCGTATTTCCTATTATTGCCTCCAATTAAATTAAGATAACTTTAGTACTTTACATGTTAAAGCTACAAGTTAAATGCTAAACTAAAACGCTAAGGCGTGGCAAAGTATCCTGCATTTGTGCTAGCCATCCTGCACCACGGGTAGCTTATCTTTAAAGGTATAAATATATATATATATAGTATAATATAAAATGGCAAAAATATTTGATGTTACTGCGACCAAAGAGCAGTAACCATCCGCCCCTTGACTTCTTAATGGCCATAAACTACCCGCTAGAAATATGTAGACTTCTTCTGCTTGTCTTCAACAAGGTCCAGACAAAGCTATAATTATGAACTATACCAGTGTGCTAGTTGTTTCCGTTTCCGGTGCTAAGCATGAGGCCAGAAGCATAACACAAACATAAATACTTCCGTAAGAAAACATAAAATACAACATTCTTAGACACCAGTGGGAGAGAGTGAGAGATAGATGGAGAGAGGAAGCGAGGGCTTGAATTGGATTGCATACAACACAACAAATACCTGCGACATGACACTGAAGGGAACATAAACTGTTTGTGGCCTCAAGCAATTGTTTCTTTGGGGGAGCCGGGCAAAAAAATAACAGCCTGTACTATTCCTGCTTGAAAACCAGACGCAAATGATACACCGAGCGAACACCCGGCCAAAAGCACAGGAAGAGCAAACAAATGAAGGCAGGACTAGAGAAAAGGTGGAAAAACTGACGTTTTCAATGCAACAAGGTGACATGCTAGAAAAACACTTGGCAACAGGAACAAACAACAGAAAACAAACATGGATATATTTGTATGGAACAAGGACTAAAAAGAATAAGGGCTTACAAACAAAACAATGATTATTCGCATAAAAGAGAGCACACTTGTACCTATAGAAGGAATGAAATGAGTGTGTAAAATATATAGAGCTAAGAAACTGTTAGTACTACAGTTGTTTTTTTTTACATATAAATCGGAAGCCATCAGCCAGTTTAAAAAATGGGACGTAACGTCGTCCTTAAATGGCACAGGCGGACGTCTGTGGCAAGTTATTTAATAGATAGAGAAAACTCTTCTATTTGATGTAATTAAACCTTGTCCGAATATCTTTAGGCTTGGTAAATTGCCTGCTGATCTAAGAGCAACAGAGCGATATGGAAAACCTTATCGTCGACCATAAAGCTGTCTTTCACAAAACGATTCGGTGGAAATTGTGTGAATGCAAGGCTGAGTTTGGCACTTTCGGGAAATGTATACGCCTTTGCGGATAGACCCACAGAAAGAAGTCTTCGGTTAAGATACGTAAACTTCTAGTTGAGCCATTTTGCATTAAACTTAGATAGAGTAATAGTTTATCATGCGAACTCTTCAACATACCTATGCGGATTATAATGATGAGGTTATAATGATGCAATTGAAAAGATGAGATCAATAATAATGAGAAAAGCTGCAATGAGCATGACTGTCACAAAGCAACTAACCAAAGCAACCAGACTGCGCTGACGACATGGACATCATTGACCGAAAATAGTGAGATGTTACTGCAGTCTTTTCAAGCATTGAGAAGCAGTCAACAAAAATGAGTTTCGCCATAAATGAGAACAAAATCATATTATTATTGTTTCGACGTACAAACTCTATTCGTTTAGAATGTCGAGTGAGTATTGCCAACTGAAACATTGAATTGAGGAAGAATTTCATTTACCTCTGCGATCTGTGGCGAAATAATGATGGATATTCAAACATTATTATGACCATACTAACTTCAAAGGAATGGTAATTTTCTACATAATTTCTAATCCACCTGGACTAGATCAAAACTTGTCACATGATTGATTTTCAGGTGATTGTGACCGGTCCTAAGTCTGTTAATTTTATGTGCAATAAATCTGTTACTCTACTATGGCTGTAACAATTGATACACAGCGGACATTTTGGGACAGGACTGATCTTTGAAAATATGTCACTGATCTTTCTTAAAGGAATATGTTTCATTTCGGGACATGTGCCCGGACTGTAAAGACATTTATATCCTTTGCGAATTGCCCAAATTTTGTTTCAACCTTTAACATTTTTTTTACATTTTTAAATTTTTATTAAATTTTGAGTAGGAGACTTTAATTTTCCAGTCCTAATTCGAAATTCTTAAACGTAATAGATATTTGAAATAACTCTCAAAATTTTGATTGAAATTCATCGCGATTTAAAATTTTAGGTGTTCCAAAATAATTCTTACCGCAATTTCTCTTTTATGTCTTCTATCGACAAAAAACCAATGCCTTGAAGTTGAAATTTGAGTTTAAGAAAGAGAAAATAATTGAGTCAGATGGTACGTTCTGCTTGTGCTGAAAAATCCTTAAGTTCTTATCACAAATCTGACCTTTTCAGATGAATAACATAATATTCTCTATTTATTTGCAAAGCTCACAACTCCGCGATAATCAAAGGAGGCGGTCAACATTATCTTCACTTTTGATCGGTTATAAAACGTTTTTTTCAGGTCTCGGCTAACTGAGCTTAGGCGCCATTCTTAAGCCTGTTGATTGATTTGCATGTTATCACCAGTTGAAATGCATTTTACGAATATTGGGTTGCAATTAACTCGTTCTGGCTAGTCTTCAACGACGTCTAAAAAATTGAGTTTTCAAAAAAAAAAAAAAAAAAAAAAAAAAAAAAAAAAAAAAAAAAAAAAAATTAACGTCTTTCGGCATTAGCTGAGCGACGATTCGTTTCACACCCAAACAATTGTGTAAAATGTTCGCACACCGATTAAATGACGATTTTCGTTCGCTGTTTCTTTCATTTTAATGATGTTAACTTTAGCCGAAAACGTTGGTAGCTGACCATAATGAAGTAAATCTTCCATCACAACTCGGCCGTTTTTTTAAGCAGTGTATCACTCCTATACTTGTGTTTTGGATAAAGTCGATTCAGCGTAAGCCTGAATGTAATTTTTGTAACGGTTCGACATGCGAAATTTCATTTGCAATATAAAATTCAAAGATTCAAATTCTTTATTCGATATTCGTATCCGTCGAAAAAATCGAAAGAAAGAAAGCACTTGAGATGAACTAACAAAGTGGAGTCCTGCAAACAAACTAAATGACGGATCGAACTTAAACTTCGCACAAGTATAGAAGACAGTTGTGCCAACTTAGCGCCAAAATTTTTTCTTAACAATTATCAATTAGCGGTACTTTTTTGGCTCACACAATGTATCTTCAAGGGCTCTTATATTCTACATATTTATTCCTCATAAAACAAATTATAGGTCTCCCACAGCCATTGTTTAACATTTTTTTGTAGTCAATCAAACCAATTTTTTCCAATTTTTTTTTTGTTTTAAACACTGATTTTCAATTTAACATAGCTTAGGACTAGTTTTTTACAAAAATTGAACTTAAAAAAGTTTTTTTTTATAGAACATTAGAGTTTTTTTATCGCTTTCTCTACAGACTCAGTAAAAAGATTACAAAATAAGAATCGAAATAGTATCTGGGAGTATACTGAAATAACCGGTAGGTGTCAAACTTTTTAAATTAATATTTCATACTCGATGAAATACAAGGATAACAACATAATCCCGGAACAAAGTATTTTTTAAAGCATCAATACATGATACAAATTTAATTTTTAGGTGGTGATCACAGAACTACATTTTCGCGACCCACCTTAATATGCCTGCAACATTACAACATCACTCACGGGGGAACACATTTTTGTAGTCCATTCGTTTAGGTAACACTTTGCTATTTGTATACTTTGTAGCTGCAGGCTCTAGGTTTCTGTCTGCACTTTTTTATTGTTGCTATTGTTGTTGCTACTACTGCTGCCGATTCTGTTGTCGTCGTTGTTGTTGATGCAACTGCCCGGTTGGACAGAGTGGTGGTAACAGTGTTCATTGGGTCAATGGGTTACCATTGACTTAAATTGGTATTGTACAAGTGGCAAACAACCTAAAACAAATACACTTAAATGCTTTTGAAAAACGGAAAAGAAAGAAAAAGCACCGACCGACTTTAGGCAGTGGAGTGGCAACACCAAGCAATGAAACAACAGCTACAGCAACAATACAAGTTGAAACAACAACGCCGCCACCGAGACCGCCAATAGCAGCAGCAACAACATCAACAGCTATTATAGGAGCAGAAGAGGATATTTTTATAATAGTAATTGTAGTAGAAACGAGTACTAGTTGTTATATGGTTATTGTACCCAGTAACAGTTGTTGAAAAAGAGAAAACAATTGTTATCGGAGATGGTCAAAGAAATGTACAGTTAAATGACAGTTAAAGAGTGTAAAATTTGGTACCTTTTATAGGCGAAAATTAACATGGGTTTACGCTGTGAATGACGGAAGGTGGACAATTTGTGGGTTGTAGGTTTAAATATAGACCAAAATTTGTTCTTTGAACAGCTTTGGCATAAGAATCGTATAAGAGTATAATAAATATTTACAATGATCAAAAACATATGTAGTATATATGTATGTATATGTACCTTTTCTCCATTGTGGGGCGAAGGGTGTAAAAATGTATTGGATTTGTGATAACCTTAATACGTATGAGTAATATAAATGCATATATGTATTTTAGGTATTTAGACTTACCTTAAAGATATTACTCATACGTAATAATTGTGCGAAGATAGAACGATTTATTGGCAACTAGGTGGTACAACTATAATATAAGTTTTGATTTCAAGGAAATCAAAGATTAGGAGTTACAGGTCTGCAACAAGACATACAAAGATAACACAGTCTAATACTATGTTGTGCTAATACGCATCGGCTAATATGTAGATTTATGACTAATATGGATGTTGGTTTGTAACAAAACACCTCAGAATAATAATTTGAAAGAAATGGCAAAAGTTGAACCGCGCTGATGCTTGCTTACTGTCGTGTTTCGGTCGATTTACTGATTCGTCATTAAGAAATAGATCTGGTTAAAACGTCCTAATCTCACACGCAATATATAATCTGAGCTCGTTTCCCCAATTAAATGTCTGCTACAATTGTTTTAATTCAAGAACAATTTGCAAACTATTTTGAAAAAGGCCTATTTTCCCATAGATAGTTTGTGTGCCCGCTTGTTTGTTTTTCCTGTGGCACCAATCGCACTTATGACTTCTGTATCATCGACGAAGTACTAACTCATTATGAAAACTCCTATTTACATGTAAAATGTTCAACTTTTTAAAAGCCCAGTTTCCCAGTGATGCTCCCTATTTTCAGGGAATTTTTTCTTCGAAACTCCCAGAACAGATTTATATGGTTGTGTTTTAAAACTCTAAATGATCTGTGCAGCTAGACAGGAACGAATATTGTCCGACATAGTTGGATGTTTGCTTTGCCATTAAACATTTTTCTTAGTCCATAGTGACGCAAGTAATGGTTTTCTTCTAATTTTTAGGTTGGCATCATTAATTTTTAAAATCACTCAGCGATCCAATTATAATTCTCAATGATCCCACAACTTCCAAAACTGGCAGATTCTGCATTTACATAGCTAAATTTACTTTTGCTGAATCCTTTTCAAACCTTGAGGAGGTTGCAGTAACTCCTTATAGTTTTCGACAACGTTGACAATGCCATCAGTGTACACAAGTAACATGAGGTTCATGTTGAAGATTGTTCTAGTCGCGTTCACTACAGCTTTCCACATTTACATTTTCATAAGTGTGGTAAATGTATCACACGATGCAAAACGGCTCATTTAAATCTTTGATTATCTCCACTGAAGATTTCTTATCATTTCCCAAAGGTATATCAATTTTGCAGAGGTACCAAACTTAGCCATCAAAAAATGTTTGAGTTTTAAGCTATCCAAGGCAGACGACTTATAGTCTAAAAAAAGTTGGTATATGTTGATCTATTTTTCTTGTGTCATTTCCAGAATTTTTTGCAGTGTGGATTTATGTTCAGCTGTAGATTTACTTAGTCTAAAGGTCCAATATTGTTAAGGTCCTTGATAAGGTCCAATCTTCTTATATAGAACAGGGTTTAGTCTTTCACATAATCCAATCGTCATGACCTTCTATGCAATGGGTTTTATCACTTATCCTGACAAACAATCGGATTGTCCTTTTTAGACACTGGACTTTATACGCTTAGGTTTCAACCATGCAACGTTCCTTTAATTAGTCAAGTCATATTTAATAGCCGATGCATGCTCTTTATTAGTTCATTACCTCCATCCTCAAATAGCGCTTCTGGCAGGCCTTAAATAGCGCTTTTGTTAAGTTTTGATGGCATGATGGGCATGTCTCTCTTTGTTTTCTATTGCAATAGTTAGAGACAATACCGTTGGTTCAGAGAATCTAGTCATGAGTTCGAACACTTTAAATAGCCTTATTATTGAACTATTTGGTTGATAAAAACTTCTCGGACTGACGTTCTGAATCGCCATTAAACCGGAAGCCCCTTTCCGTAAATCCGTAAATAGAATGCATGCAAGAACACTG
>JAHXMU010000425.1:0-14580 GCA_019455685.1 Philornis downsi
GAGTATACCTTTCCGATGGATACCCTGTACTTCTCCAATTAGAACAGTTTCAAAAGTCACCCTATTCGTGGTAGTTTGACTACGACACCTTCGATACCAATATAAGTTTTGGTTTTATTCCGTGATGGATAGAAATATTGTTGTTGACCTAATTTTGCTACAAATGAGCGCGGTTGTGTAAAACTAAAAACAATAATGGGTTCAACGTGAGTGATTAAAATAATTCTATATGTGAATGTGCGTGATATGCGGTTTAAAAAAGGACGTTTATGGGCCCGGGAAATTTCATGAACTCATTTATTTTGACTTCAACTTGAAAAAGATCAAACTTGCTGTTATATGAAAGAAAACTGAAATTGAAATTGAAGACAACGACTTTCGTCGTTTTCTTGATCAACATAAATAAAAACAAATTTAAATTCGTTCCAAAATTTTACTGATAACAAGTGGCTCTATCCAAGGAAATTCTCTCTAAAGTGAAATAACTCACGTATTTCGAAAGATTTCTTAACACAAATACCCCTAACTTTCACATCCATACAAAAACATTTTGCTATGCATTGAATATCTGTACCGTCGGAATAATAACAACTGATTTATTGCCAATGGAAATCTGAGAGACGTGACATGTTCTCTTGCCACAGAAGTGACATATTTATTTAGTTCCATCGTTAGATAGATGTATACAAAGATTTGTCCAACGTTCACAACGATGTAGCCTGTATGGCAAACCACATTTTGAGCAAAATATTTCAATAAAACATCTTTCGTTTTTTTAATTTGGTTGCTCTGGCAAGAAACAGGTCCAAATTGGAACTGAATTCACCGAGCTATAAAAAGAATCCCCCACACTGGTGGCACCCGGACCCGTTACGTTGTTGCGCTGAAGTAGAACGAACAAACGCATCCGGTTCCCACAAGTTGTGAGTACAACAACAATAACAAAAAAAAAAAAAAAGAAAAAATAATGTCAACAACATTATTAATAAAACTCAAAACGCACAATAGTGGTGTTCTGCATTTAACCCACTAATGGCGGACTAAGAAAGCTCATTTAACCCAATGTCTATGTTTGTTGAAAATACGTTCCCGGGAATGGAACTCACGCGAGCAACCGAGTTGTCCCCCGCTATCTAGCGAATGAAATGAAATTGGGGCATTCGTTATTGGCAAAAGATATTTCTCAGATTTGTCGTGAGAACAAATTGTGGTGATATCATCGAATTGTGCGTCCGATGACACGTTTATTACAACATGATCTCATATTGAATATGACAGGTAGAAAATGAAAATCTGGCATACACAAAAAGAAAAAAAAAACGAAATGTGTACAAACTCAGAATTGCGTGATTGCGTAACATGTTGCATGCATGAGACAATCAGTCAGTATAGTATTATATATATTTTGCATACTGTCCATTTTAAACCTAAAATTGGTGGAATTTTGGTTAATTAAATACGATTTGGCTAGAGGAAAACATGTCAGATGACAAGATTATGCGTAGACTGTGTCACAGCAAGACTTTTTACACCAAACGAGGATGTAAGCAGGGTGACCTCCTATCATACGATCTCTTCAATATACTGTTGGAGATGATAATGAGGAAAGCTGCAGTTAACACGACTGGTACCATCTTTAATAAAGGCCATATATTACTTGCATATGCAGATGACATAGACATCAGTGGCAGAAAACTGGTAGATGTTACTGCAGCCTTCTCAAGCGTCAAGAAGGAAGCAGCGAAAATGGGTCTAGTGGTAAACGAGGACAAAACAAAGTTATTGTTTTCAACACACAAAGAGTCTACTCGCTTGAGACGCTGTGTGAACGTTGACAGCTATAATTTTGAAGTGGTGGAAGAATTCATCTACCTCGGCTCCGCTGTAATCAAAACGAATGATGTCAGCATGGAGATAACAGATGTTACTATGGGCTAAGCAAACGATTCAATGCTGAAGCCCTCTCTCGACAAACAAAAATCCGACTGTACCAGACTTTGGTTCTACCTATCTTGTTATATGGCTCAAAATCCTGAGTTATGAGGTAAGCGGATGAATCAGTACTGGCAGTTTTCGAGAGAAAAATACTCCGGAAAATATATGAACCCATCATCGTTAACGAAGAGTGTCGCCGTCGCATGAACAATCCGATATCGACGTGGTCAAACGCATTAATATACAGCGATTGCACTGTGTATTGGCTGGGTCATGTTGAGCGGATGGACCCAAATGCTCCGGCACGGAAAGTCTGCGACAACAAACTCGATGGACAGTGCAGAAGAGGGCGACCAAAACTCCGTTGGAAGGACCAAGCTTTTGAAGTACTATCGAGACTTGGTGCGACGAATTAGAGGAGAAGCGCAGAAGATCGAAGCGCTTGGAAATATTTTCTACAGGCGGCGTATAATAAATAAGGATGTCTATTACAGTCGCCATCCAAGAAGGCAATTATTTGTATATTTAAAATTAATTTATGTGTCACATTAAAAGCCAAAGAAATAAAGAAACATGCGGAAAGTTAAACAGTTGCACAGTTTTATATTGGTTCTATTGCATTCGACATAGACCGACTACGGAATGAAATTCCCACAAAATTACGGATTTATTCCTGTAGACTAATACATTTGGAACTACAACAAAGAACAAATTGTTATACTGTCAAACTGTCATGATTATTATTGTTCAATATTGTTCAATGTTGTTGGACTTTTCATCAACAAGAAGGCCTTGGCCATATAATTCTCTGAGGTGGACGATATTTGGTGCTATTTGCTAAAGGAGGAATTTGGTGTCAACATATAACGCCGTTAGACTTTTGCTTTGTAGAGCTACACCAAAGACCATCTATGCGCGGATATTCCCCATACGATGGTGCATTTGAAAGCCAACATTCGTGAAGTTATCGTCGAGATATCGCTTGAAATGTGGTCGAAAACTACAACAAAAGGATCGACTGCTGCAACCAATCCAGAGGCAGTCATTTAAATGATATCGTATGTCGTATGTAATGGCAAGGACCAAGCATTATAATAAAATAAAAGTTTCATCAAAGTCACAGCTTTATGTGTGTTTAAGTTAACTTTACTTTTGAAACCGAAAAATGGACGACCCAGTATAATGAATTGTTCGGTTTAGTAAATATCAATGATTGCTCCACAACAATATGGAGAAAAACGTGAGTAGGTTAAGAATTTGCCGCATTCATTTTACGTTGTTTCAGAGCAATTTTTTGGTAGAAACTTAGAAATTTACCACATCCATTCCGGCTCACCGCAAACATCTGCACCAACTCAAAAGAACTCTGGGTGAAAGTATGTGTAAGTCAGCTAATCCGAATGAAGTTTCTGCGATGGCTTTCAAAAAGTTTACCATGTATTATAATGGATGCCTGAAAGAGCCATTACTATTCATAAACCGTTTAATGGGCCGGACTAATTGTAGGTTGGCAGGTTATTGAAAAATTCAATTCGATATGTTATGTATGAGAAACGCCATAAATGGAACAAATTTCCTCTTTAGTGGAAAACTTGTCCACTCATCTTTTGAAGCGATAGTTTTTCCGAATTTTTCTAATATTTTTAGCCGCTATTAAAAGTAACATATCGCTACATTAATTAGTAAATGTCTTAACTCATAGTTTTTCAAAAAGCAATTTATGATCTATAACTGCAAAATATTTGCAGATATGGGTTTAATTAAAATTTCAAGTAGATTGAATGAAGTAATAAATAAGAATTCAGAAGCTTTGAATCATTTTTACCGCTCATTGAGAGAAAATGTCATCTTGTATTTGACGGATCATGGATGGATGAGGGGCAATTTATGTACATTTATGAAAGACAGCCCTAATTATGGGCGTAAATATTGAATAATATCCCAAACTAAGGTTTTCCCATTAGATAATCTAAGGCTATATACAGGGTGGCGCACCAATTGTGTTACAATAAGAAATTCAAATAACTTTTTTTTAATCAATGTATTTCAATTACTTTTTTCAATAGTGCAGCAAATTTAATCTAATTTTATACAAATAATTGATTTTGACGATGGTAGACATTTACGCTCTATGCTCATTTACGTATATGCAGCATTTGCGTCAATTATTTATATATTATTATACCTACATAATCAAATTCCTTGATTTCACTTCGTATACATCCTGCTTGACAAAACCCCTATAAAAAAAGTCAGGTACAGTAAGGTTAGGTGACGTTGGGGCCCAGTGGGAAATGTAGTTTTTTGGATATTAATCTCTCTGAGAAATTTCGTTCGAGCTCTACCATAACCGGTCTGGCTGTGTATGCAGTTGTTCATCCTGTTGGATCTAAATGCTATTGAAACGGATACATCCTCGACGCAGTTCTGGGTAAGAAAACTCCTTTAACATGTTTAAATAATGGTCTCCATTGACATTGACATTGCGTTTGTAGCACGATTCATGCGCCACCCTGCATTAAGGAGTCGCTCTTGACAAACTCACTTATTTGACGATGAGGCGGTACATCAGTTATAACTCTGTAGGCCGCGGTTAATGGCCGCGGTTATGGCCCATTCAACATAACGGTGACCAATTTTTTCTATGTTTACAAATCCACTGAGATCGTTTACTTTTGAGTATTTCCATCTTTTGTCTCAAGCAAGTAGGACTGGATGGCAAAACGTTTAGAATCAAGCAAAAGCTTACCAAAAAGTGAAAACAAATCGGTCAGAGCCTCAGTGGATTCGATTGCGCACTAGAAATACCATCAGATATAATGCTAAGAGACATCACTGGAGACGAACTAAGTTGAAGTTGTAAATTTCATAGCGGTTTTTCACGTCCACCCTGCAGAAAATATTCATTGTTACAGTTTAAGCAATGTATGCGTAATAACTTGAAATTTACAGAAATAAAATCGTCTTGGTTTTGGTAAAATAAAGAAATAAAAACATTAAACTACGTGGCATCATTAAACTTCAAACATATTTTTCATAAGGTTATCTCTTTTCAACAAGGTAGTTTTTTGAAACTACTGGCGCCATCTTTACGTCATTTCGGCTAGTTTTGAGACCGTTCTCGTATTTAAGCAAATTTTGATGTGACCAGTGATTTCGATGATTCCTTTTCCATTTTGGCTTGCAGGCTTAGGCTTATCAAATACATGAGCTGTATTCAATTTGACTGAATTTAGTGCAATTGAACCAAAAGTATAAGAATTATGAAAGCAACATAATACGACAACAAAAATTGGTGTTAGTGCAACCTACCACTTAGAATTTACCATAAAATGGTGTAATTTTGTGTAATTTAAGATACAAAAAGTCGGTTACAATATAATCCATTTTTATTCTAAGGAATAAGTTTAACAAATATTTGGTGAGTATCCAATTTGTCTAAATTTAGTGCAGCTGATACTGATACAAACCTAAGAATATAAAAGATAAATCGATATTTTGTGTGAGAGATTCCGGAAGGAACCTATGTTTATTCAAACTTTGTCCCCAAATGAATTCCGGTAAATCAGTTAATTTGTGGGATAATCAACATTTTCATCATCTCACTTCCATTATCTGCCAGGTTTTATAAAGTCTCTTATATGTCAACAATAACTATTATGCCTAACTGGTAAGCACACGTAGTTCAATCGATTTAAAAATTATGAAAATTGTTTTGCGAAACGCTTGCTTATGAGCATCATAGTTTGTTGGTTATGCTTGTTGCCGTAGCCATTGATGCATGACTTCATTCCTTAAGATGATGTTTCATCTATGTTAGGTTAGGTCAGGTCAGTGTGGCAGTCTAAATAGACAGACTCACTTAGACTGAATAGTCGGAAACTAGAGATAAGGATGTCCCAAGTTTCCCCTGTTGAACCACCCTGAGCGCCTCAAGAAGCTCTTAAGTCGGACAATATCTATATTGTCCAGGTCTTCCAGGTCCCTGAAGAAATAAGAGGCCAGTGTTGATCCCCGCCTGGTCGCCAGGGCGGGGCAATTGCAAGGAAAATGCTCTATGGACTCCACCTCCTCTTCGTCCCTACAACTCCAGCAGAAGTCACTAATCACAAACTCACAGCATGTCTTCCAATCAGACAGTGTCTCGTTATGACGGATATAAGCAATGAGACGGGTCTTGATAGCGACAGTAGTGTGTATGAACGAAGGCGAAGCCACATCCGTTTGGATTGATCACGCCCACCTACCGTTTGACGCTAAATGTGCTCCATCTCTCAGTAGGAGATTGCCAGTGGCTAAAGGCAAGTCCACGGACTCCAACTCGGTTGGAGTCTGAAGGTTATCCCTAGCCTTGCCATCTCATCTGCTCTGCAGTTACCTGGTATGTCCCTGTGGCCGGCACTCACATAAGGTGTATGTTGAAATATTGAGTCGTCTTCTTAAGAGATCTGCGGCATTTCAGAGTTGAGTCCAGGAAGACAGAATCCAGGGATTTAATGGCAGCTTAACTGTCAGAGAATATGTTAATCCCCACTGTGATGAGAATGGCTCAGATACCATTCTGCCACTTCCTTAATGGCCAAAACTTCGGCCTAATAAACACCACAGTGGTCAGGTAGCCTTCTTGCTATGTTTAGTTCCAGGTCTCTGGAGTAGATCCTGGAACTTACGTGATCATTTAATTTTGAGCCGTCAGCGTAGAAATCGGCATATAGTCTTATACCAGGAGTTCTATATTTTCATGTATCTCTATCTGGTATAAAGGTACTTCTTGTCGAACAGTGGTTCCGTCAGAGTGTAGTCTGTAGTGCCTGTTATGTCAGGCACCATGTTGAGGATCACACTGTGACCATAACCATTGTTTGACAACTGTGACAGCTCTCTTAGTCTTACTGACGTAGCTGCGGCAGTTTGCGTACTAATTATGTCCAGGGGTAGTAAATGCAAAATTACATTTAGTGCATCGTATGGGGTGGTGCGGAGAGCGCCTGTGACGCACGGACTAGCTATCCTTTGGACCTCGTCCAGTATCCTACAGTATGTGGACTTCTCAAAAGCCTTCCACCAGACGATAACACCATACAACATTATCGGCCTTACTACTGCAGTATACAAGCAGTGAACAATACGAAGCCTTAATCCCTATTGTTTCCCTATTGCCCTCTTGCACGCATACCGCGCCACTGTGGCCTTTTTCGCCCTGTCCAGAATGTTGAGTTTGAAATTCAGCTTCTTGTCCAATAATACACCAAGATGTTTTACACAGTCCGCGAAAGGATAGCAGTACTCCCCAGGGAAATGGGATCCACAGATGGAATCCTGTACCTTCTGGCGAACAGAACCACTTCGACCTTATTTGAATTTCCCCCGTTGCCGTGAGAGGGCTCTTTTAAGAAAGTCTCTGAATGTTACAAAAAACTTTTCCCTAACTGCTATCGCCACATCTCCCGCGTATGCGACAACCTTGACCCCAGCCTCCTCTAAAGAAAACAGAATACTGTTCACAGAGAGATGTTTCATCTATTAATGGAAATTTTTATATATAAAACTTTAGTGTGTGTTTGTAAATATTTTTAAAACTTTTGAACTATTTATCAGACAGATTCTTATTCGACCCATAAATTCGACATCTTTAGAACAAAACTTAAATGGTAACAAAGGTTAAGTCGCAAAACTGTTAAGTTTATAAGAATGATTGGTACAAAAGCGAATGCATTTTGGAAAGTAATCTGTACAAGCACGTGAGAGTTGGGTTGGAATCTTTTTAATTTTAGCTTGTAACTTGTAATTATAATTGTAACTAATATTGAACTAGTTAGAAATTTCGAAGATTTTCTCAAGTAGCTCAAGAGTTTCGACTTAGATCAAGTATTGGTATTGTCGTAGGAGGTCTCTTACCTGAATCTCTTACTAAATATTATTGACAGTAGGAATTGAGAATGTACCCCAACAATATCAGGTCTCGTAATGAAAAATATTCTAAATATTCTAAAATGAAGGTCTCGTAAATATAAAGTCGACATCATTGGCATCCAAGAGATGGGATGGACTGGGCAAGGAAGGGCATGATATACCTATAAATACTGCAATGTCTACTACAGTTGCCATATAGTAAGGTGTGGATTTGGATGTGATTTTGTGTTTTTTTTATGCAAAAGTTTTGGATAATTACAACCACGATGAATGGAGTCCTAGCGTGTTATGTCTTATTTATATAGGAGGATTCAAGAACCTGTGTCAAATACAGCGGGATAAGACCTTCCCGGAGCGTTTAGCACAATATTAAAGCTCGCTTTACCCCATCTTACTGTGCATTATCTGTCCGATTTCAGACATGACAGATTCACGAATTATCGGGTGGTCCGGAAAGGTCGTTCGGTTTTTAAAAGAAATGTATTTACAAATTTATACACAAGATTATCTTATTCTATTATATAATCTCTCCTTCTTTAATAACTTCGGCTCATCTCTCTGGGCCCATTTAAATTCTTCTCTCATAAAACTCGCGTGATTTTTCTGTAAAAAGCGTTCAATTCGATTTTTCGCTTCCTCGTCGTTATGGAAATTCAAATATTTCAAGTGGTTGCTCAGACTGCGAAATAGGTGATAGTTGGACGGGGCGAGGTCTGGGGAGTAAGATGGGTGAGGTAAAACTTCACCTCAAAAGCTCAAGCTCTGAAAGTTTCTGACGAGTCCGCAAGGCTGTGTGAAGGCGTTGTCACGATGTAAGATGACGTCTTCCAGATCGATGAGCTTCGGCCGTTTTTCTTCCATTGCCACCTTCAATTTATCTAATTGTGCGATATAGTAGTCCGCATTAATCGTTTAATTTATTGGGAGAAGCTCAAAAAAGACTACTCTTTGGACATCCCACCAAATCGACATTACCTGCCTGGGGTAAAGGCCCGCTTTAGAGGTGGATTAAGGGGGTTCATTTGATTTCCCCCGCTTCTTCTTCTTCTTCTTTTCCGCGTTACATTGTTGTGGGCTATCCAATTTGTATCCCCTATAATGAGGTTCTTTAGAAATACGCCGTTGTCAGCTGTAAGATTCGTTTGGGCTCAATGGCTGAGAAAGTAGAGTTATCGAAAAATTCAACAAATGAGATATTTTCGTCAGTGCGTACATTACATTGATGCACTGGCCTAACCACATCTGTAATGCTTCCAGTCTATTCAAATTCCTTTACAATTTTGCTAATTCCTTGCACAGTAGGTCGTTTATGACGACCATAATCACCCCGTAATACACGAAAGGTGCCGACGTTTGAATCACCACTTTTTTAACTATTTATTCGCGTTTTCAGGTTGTTAATCCATACAATTAAAATTCGTAAACGGCAAACCTTTCACTAAATAAATAATACTTCAGATGACAGGTATTTAACAGCTGACAACCTTGCCAGACCGGCGGTTTTGAAATCACTAAATAGATAGCCCTGTATAAATAAGTTGACGTGAGTGAATTGTTTTCTTGATTTCCATTTCAATAATTGAAATTTGTAAGATTCGTCTACAAAATTTAATTTTCCGACAAAAATTGTTCAGATTATTTTGGAAATATATTTAAACTTTTCAAAATAGGTTATTGGAACCTTCAAAAGAAAATAAAGGGTGATTTTTTAAGATTTAAGTATTTCAGGTTGGCAGCACTAGTTGGTAATGGCGTCCAAACGTCATCTGTCAAAGTGAAAAGTGTACAGCATACTCTGCCATTTCATCATGGAAAGATTAACAAACGAGCAACGATTGCAAATCGGTGAAATTTATTATCAAAATTCGTGATATGTGACAAATTTTCATCGTTTGATACGACCATTTTATGGTCGTCATAATCGAGCTGCTGAATTAACAATTTGTGCTGCTATCTCCAAATTTCGCACCAAATTTACTTTGTTGGACATAAAACTCGCATCGACTCGCATGCGTAGAGTGCGTACCGAAGAAAATATTACAGCGGTAGCGACCGGTGTTAATGACGATCGTGAAATGTCAATTCGCCGCCGTTCTCTGTGATTGGGCATGTGTTTCCCAACCACAAGGAAAATTTCATATGTCGATATGGGTTTGAAAGCCTATAAAATTTAACTCACGCATGAATTAAAGTCGAATGACCTACCATGACGTCTAATTTTTGGTTAATAGGCCTTACAAAACTCAATGAAAATCCGCTGTTATCGACAAATTATGTTCAGCGATGAGACTCATTTCTTGCTGAACGGATACGTAAACAAGCAAAACTGTCGCATCTGGAGTGATGAAAAGCCACATGACATACCTATACATGAATTACTGATGCATCCCGAAAAAACGACAGTCTGGTATGGCTTATGGGCTGGTGGCATCATCGATCCATTTTTCTTCAAAGACGACCGTGGAAGAAACGTTACCGTCAATGGCGAACGATATCGAGCCATGATACGCGATTTTGCCTCAATTGGCTGAATTGAACTTGGTTGACATGTGGTTTCATCAGGACGGTGCAACATGCCACACTGCTCGTGAAACAATGGATATGGTGAGGGATGAATTTGGTGAGCAGCTTATCTCTCAATTTGGCTCTATGTTAGCCCTCAAGATCTTGCGATTTAACGCCTCTTGATTATTTCTTGTGGGGTTATGTCAAGTCGTTAGTCTATCGTATGTGGACAAGCCGAACACTACTGAAGCCTTACAGGATAACATAACGCGGGTTATTCGTGGAATACAGGCCAAAATGCTGGAAAAAGTGACGAAAATTTGGACCTTCAGAATGGATATTTTGAGAAAGAGCCGCGGACAACATTTTCATGAAATTATCTTTAAAAATTAAATGGCAAAGACCAATTTATCGATTCCAATAAAAAATTTTAATATACGTGTATGATGCAAATTTGAATGTTTTATTCGATTTTTAAAAAAACTGCGTTTAAAAAATCCACCTTTATGAGCAAATATGTATATATTTTAACTAAACCATTCAAAATAGGTTATTCGAAGTTTCAAAAGCAAGTATAAGATCGAATGAAGGAGTAAACATTAAAAAAACTATATCCAAAATGCGAATTTGTTATTTGTGAACTCAAAATATTGTTTTTTGTTTAAACAGCTGTTTAATAAAATAGCCAAACTTTAAAATTCTATAAGCAAAATTTGAATTAAGTTTTCAAAGCCTCTTGGAAGCTTTGGTCAATTACTAGTCTGCTGCCATCTGTCGTTGATTTCTTGCGAAATGTAATTCCTGGGCGCAAAATATATTGTAAGAACTGTATAAAATTAGTGAATGTGTATGAACCGTATGAGGAACTACTTCTCCTATTATACGACTTGGCATACTTTATAAATTCATTTACAAAATCTCTTCACAAAGGATTAAATGTATTTTAGTTTATCCATTTAATTATTAACAAATTGAATGTGATTGATTGTGAAAGAGATTATTTATTTAATTGATAATTTTGAGCGACTGTGAATACCGCATATTGACATGTAAATTCAAGTGCCTTTTTCATTTATATGGGAGCAATTTGCTATTAAGCAAATTGATAAGTAAATTGTTGCAGAAACGAATGAAAGAAATTCAAATCTATTTTCGTTTCAAAACTTACAAGATATTCTGAACTACTACAGAGGAGCAGAAAACGAAAACGAAACCCAAAAAACCAAAAAGAAAAATAAAAGTAGTGCAGCCGAGTACACAGTCACAAGGAATTTATTTTCAGTCGAACTTTTTCTTTTCTGGCATAGTACAATTTGATGCTCAGCTATAAAATCGAACTGATGCAGAAGAATTCCTTCCCCCCAAAAACTCGAAGAGAATACGCGGAATCTCAAGTAAATGGGAGCGCTATTGGACACAGCATACAGTGTTTTTCTCAGCAAAACAACCCTCCCCTACCCTCCCCAAGTAGAAAAAAGAAAACGCATTGTAAAGGAGGAGCGCATTGTGTTCGAACGTTGTCGAGGGCTATGGCGACTCGGCGTCACAGCCACAGAATATCTTCAAGAAGTGTACAAAGTGTTAGTTTTCTTTTGACTACGCGCCGTGTAACATAAAGATCGCCAAACGCAGCGGGAAAACATTTTCCGAAAAAGCAAAACACAAAAATACTTTTCAATTTACACAAAACAAAAAAGCCAGCAAAAATAAGTGGAAAAGTTTTTTTCAGGAATACGACGTCGACGACGACGATCACTCACGTTATGTTCCCTTGTGTTGAAGCCGCAGTAGAAGTAGTAGTAGAATACCTAATGAAATCTCGGTCTCTCTGATTTCTTCCATAAATAAATTCTGCGTGTCTTGACATAGTAAATTGAAGCTGAACAAAAAGAAGTAGAAGAAGAAGAAGAAGGAGAAGATGACAAAATAACTCCTCGACAACGGCTGTTCTGATTTGCTGCACCGTCAGTTTGTTTGGTCGAACGGTTGGCCGGCCTATTCGACCGTTCGCTCGTCCGTCCGCGTGTGCGTTTGTCCGTCTGCCTGGCGTGCGTGCGTGTGCATTTTGAGGAATAGTTTTCATCGGCTTTAGTGCATTTTTAGCTACATTTTTGCCGGTTCAGTTCGACAGTGTGCGTTTCGTTCGTTACGGTTGCGGTTTCGGCACAAAATAACACTGCTACCAAGCATTGTCGCAATCTGAAATTAATGTTTTTCGCTCATTTTCCCAGAGATTCAGGCAATGACAGAGATATTTGGTTTTTTCTATTATGTAAAATGTAATTCAAACGCTTAATCGTTTAACCGGTTACAATTACGGTATGAAATTGCATTTGACGAGGTTTGTAAAAGTTCTAAAGAAAATAGAAACAATATGAAAAAGAAAATAAAGCCATTGAATGTTTAACTGAGTAACTGAGAAGGTGAATTGAATATTACAACGTTTATATGACGACTAAGTCCCATTAATCGGGGTTACGGAAGAAGAAACGTTTTTGCAAATTCCATCGTTCAGTTATCTGAACGTTTGCAGATTTGCAGATTGAAAGTTTTTGCAGATTCCATCGTTCAGTTATCACCTTAGGTGTCCCTAGAGAATGCAAAATTGCCTAGTTTTGTTTTAAGTATTCCCTCGAAAGTTGTTTGGGGATCCTGTGAAATTTGGTTTAGCTGAGTCCGTGCGTATCTTTTTTTACCCATGTTAAGATTGATTATATTAAGACGTGTGAGATTTGATAGTGATAATATCGAAAACATTTAAAGCTGTTGCAGTCATATTTATGTGCTGGAAAACTTTGTTATTGAACAAAATTCCTAAGCAGTATCTAAGTCAAACCATCCATCATCTACAGCATTTCGAGTTGTAATTGAGAATATCCCAAATCATATATAAAGAAAACACAACTTAATATTGACAAAAAACAAATTAATATTAACAATTATTGACTGAAAATTAAAATTAATGAATTAATGAAAATTGAAAAATCAATACAGAAATTTCAATCAAGTTAACCGAATTTCGTATACTTTCAGTCAATATCCTTTCAGCGTGTGCGCCGTGCCAGAAGTGTTGTGATAGCATGAATAGCCAAATTCTTATCAAACAGTGCTCTAAATTAGCGCATAACAAACGAAGCAAAATTATAAATTTTTGAAGTCTTTCGCTTAAAAATTATTGTCTGATACGTGGTAAATTATACTGAATACAGTGAATGCATGATATGTGGATTAAATAAGGTAATTTACATGGGAAGTTCAGAGAAGGCACGGTTATTTTATCGGTTCTTTCTCATTTTAGTCAGATTTACAGTGAAATATGTTTGACAAGAATTTAAGCAAACTAAAACTAAAACCAAATTATGATAAATCTGCCGGTTTTTTTCTTTTTTTTTTTTTGTAAGACAACAGAATAAGTAGGTCAAAGTGTAACATTTTCGTTCTCATACCACAGTTTACCGAATTTAGGTTAATCCATTACGACTGGTCGTTTGTATGGCAGGTATCAGAAGGACCATGGCAATTTATTGTAGTTTACTAATAAGGGATTGTAGAAAAAATGCTGAATTTTGGAAAATTTGTCAATTTGTATGGGAGGTGTCAAAAGAAATGGGCTGATATGGCCCATTTATAATCTCCGACTAAGATGCAGCAAAACATTAGGCTTTGATAAGTTTTAAAAAATTCTATATAAATTTATGGCAGTTATCGTATCTACCACCCAGCTAATTGACAGATATCATTATCATTGGACTGAAAAAGTCACAAAACACATTTGATCAAAAGATATTTACCCAGTCAAAAAAATAGTATCCAGAGCAGTTAAAAAAATCTGCCGATTGTGGCCTAGAAGTAGCGAAAAAATGGATGATCACCAATGAATTAAATATGAGCTTGTCTTAGGAGGGATGCTGTTGTTTTGACATCTTTTAACTGCCTTTTCATCAGATCCTCTAAACCGATGAGCTCTTCAGAGCATTTTTCATGAAAATTTCCTTTTCTTTTTAACAAGAATTTACATAACTAATTTAAATTTTTAATGGAAACATCTTATATCTTATCTTATATATATATATAAAAATCAATTGCTGTGCGTTAGTCTCGCTAAAGCTCGAGAATGATTGGACCGATTTGGCTCATTTTGGTCTTAAATTATTGGTAGAGTATTCCGGAAGGTTTAAAAGGTTTTATTTGAAGTGATAGATGGCGTTGGAGATGAGATTTTTGCAA
>JAHXMU010000425.1:19580-29679 GCA_019455685.1 Philornis downsi
CTTTTTGTCCAAAAAATCCCTAAAAAAAGGATTGGTCGCATCAGATGTAACACGTAAACGTATTAGCATACAGACAAAATCATATGTCTAAAATTATGCTTTAAAAACTAGATAATTTCAGGGATATACCAGGATATAATTTATCAACGGTTTCAAGTCATGTCGGTGATTAAAACCGGACATCCTTGAGCAAAAATTATCAAGTGGGCTTTTGGGTGTTGAGCGTTGAACTTAAAATACTGCTATAATTAATTAACAAATAAATGAACTCATTTTTTTAATCAGTTCTGTTGTAGAACCATTTCTAAATTTTCATGACAATTCACAAAGACCCAGCAATAAAAGTACAAGTCACTCCATGTGTACAGTATTTGCATAGTTTCCACAAATGCTATATGAGCACATTTTTCGCTTCTCGAGAAGCTGTTTTTTATCATCAACATCAAAAGGACCGATGACATTAAGGCGTTATAATCGGTAGTCATCGCCACTACTATGAAACCTCGCTCTGAATAGTATTCTGTTCTCTTTAAGGAAGGCTGGGGTCAAGGCTGTCGCATGCGGAAACGATGTGGCAACACTCGTAGCAGTTAGGGGGAAGTTTTTGGGAACTCTCAGAGACATCCTCAATTTGGCGAGAGAAAACGGTCTCGGAGTGAACCAAACCATACCAAAGTGGTTCTGTTCACCAGGAGATACAAGATTCCACCTGTGGATCCTATCTCCCTGGGAGGTACTGAAATCCCATTCGCGGACTGTGCAAAATACCTTAAAGAATTGTAGGAGAAGAGGCAGAATTTCATGCTCAACATTCTGGGCAATATGTAAACAATGGGGTTAAAGCCTCGCATTGTTCACAGGTTGTATACCGTCTGGTGGAAGCCTCTTGAGAAATCCACATTCTGTAAGATACTGGACAAGGTCCAAAGGATGGCTAGTCTATGCATCACCGGTGTGCTCCGCACCACCCTAACCGATGCACTAAATATAATTTAGCATTTACTACTCCTGGACATAATTAGTATGCAGACTGCTGCAGCTACGGCTAAGAGAGCTGTCACAGTGGTTGTGGTCAAGGTGTGATCCTTAACATGGTGCCTGAAATAACAGGCGCCATTGACTACACTCTGACTGAACCACTGTTCGACAAGAAGTGCCATATACTTATACCAGATAGAGATACGTAGAAATGTAGAATTCCTGATACAAGACAGTATGTCGACTTCTACACAGACGGCTCAAAATGAAATGATCGGGTAGGTTTCAAGGTTTACTCCAAAAACCTAGGACTAAGTATAACAAGAAGGCTACCTGATCACTGTAGTGTTTATCAAACCGAAATTTTGGCCACTAAGGAAGAGGCAGGATGACTGGGATATAACGTCCTCACCACGGTAGGGATTAACATATTCTCTAAAAGTCAAGCTGCCATTAAATCCCTGGATTCTGTCTTCCTGGATTCAACTCTGAAATGCCGCAGATCTCTTAAGAAGACGACTCAATATTTCAACATTCACCTTATGTGGGTGCCGGGCTACAGAGACATACCAGGGAACTGCAGAATAGATGAGCTGGCAAGGCAGGGGATAACCTTACAGACTCCAGCCGAGTTGGAGTCCGTGGGCATGCCTCTAGACACTTGCAAGATAGAGCATATTTAGCAGCAAATGGTAGGTAAGCATTTGTCCGAAGCTATAGTCAATCTAGACAGATGCGGCCTTGCCTAGATCTTAAGTGTTCACACAAACTGCTGTTGCTGTCAAGACCCGCCGTCTCATTGCTTGTGTCTGTCATGACGGGACACTGTGTGATTGGAAAACATGCAGTGAGATTGAAGGTTGACTTCTGCAGGAGCTACAGGGATGAAAAGAAAGAGGAGGTCATAGAACATCTTCACTGCAGTTGTCGCGCCCTGGCGAACAGGCGGGGAGCAACACTGGGCTCTGTTTCTTTAGGGACTTAGGAGATCTGAGCGATATAGATATTGTGTCACTTGAGATATTTTTGAGGCGCTCAGGATGGTTCAACGGGGGGAACTAGGGACATCCATATCTTTAGTTTCCGTGGTATCGCAATGTACTATACAGTCTAAGTGAGTCTGTCTATTTAGACTGCCACAGTGACCTAACCGAGAGACATTGTAAGACATTTCTGATGCAAAAAAGTTAAAATTGTTTAACTTGTCTTTCAAATTGTTGTTCATTAATAACTTAGATTAATTTGTAATGTGAATTCTAACTAAAATAAGAAAATTGTCGTAAAGAATTATTTAAAGGGTTTGCCCATTGCTTTCACCAGAATCTGGTGAAAAGGTGTGGAAAACAACATCATTACTTTTATGACAAGCCCATATTAAATTCATCGATGATTATTCAATTTTTTACTACTTCTAGATCACGATCAGCGGATCCTTTTGACTTTTCCACGTGCTCGTTTTTTACTTGGCTGTTACACATTTTCCAAATGCAGTCGTAGGATCGCCTAAGGCGCTCAGATCCTTGATCTAAATGTATTACAACAGGGAGTTGTTAGATTTTTCATAATTTTGCATGTAACAATTTCAAACATAACACACCGAGATTTCAAATTAAACTATTTTTTTCCATATAATTGCAAACATTGCCGCTTTAGCATAGGTGATGGTGGAGATTTTTTTAATTCGTACTTTCGGTGCATAAAAGAGCGTGGAAATGTAATTAACCTGGAAGTTAATGATGCATCTATCAGTGAAGTCACGCGATAGAAAATTTGAAGTTGTAGAAGAAGGCCGCGAGTGAGGCCAACGCACTAAAAAGGAATTTTTTGAATATCTAATATATAAAACGAACAAAATGTATCACACATGGCACCAGCGAGCAACCGAAGCTGGAAATGTGTGAATAGAGTTGTACATTCTTAATATAGTAAAGTCGCTGAATTTCTGGAAAATGAGAAAGATTAGTGGCCCTTATTCTTTTTTTCCACCTAACTAATCAGTTGACAAACGATTGACCTTTGTATTATAAAAGTATTAGGTGAGCAACTAAGTTCTCGTTGCTTTTTTCTAAAAAAATGAATTTTACAATGAAAACATTTTTACAAATGATTTATTCATCGCTAGCTACTACTTTTCCCTATCATTCTGGCAAAACTCGAATTCCGTCACCGCAAGACTGTTCGTTTTTGAGGGTATCTACGAATGTAGCCATTCCTTGATGTCATCACATGAGTGGAACTGCTGGTCAGCCATACCGTGTGCCATCGAACGGAACAAATGATAATTCGGCAGCGCATTATCTGGAAAATATGGCGGATGGGGTAAGAATTCCTGTTTCAGAGTTTCCAGCTAGGTTTTAACAGGCTCGGCAACGTAAGGCCGAGCGTTGTCATGCTGAAGAATCACTTTTTCGTGCCTCCGCGTATTGTGACCATTTATCGCGCAGAGCTCGGCTCAATCGCATTAATTGTAATCGATACCAATCCTCAGTGATAGTTGCGCTGGTTTCAACAGTTCGTAATAAATGGTCCGGTCCCACCAAACGCAGAGCATAACCTTTGCAGCGTGAATTAATGAATCCATTTTTCATTGCCCGTCACAATACGATGAAAGAAATCCTTAATTTTTGTCGCTAAGCCAGTTGTTCACAGCCAAAAAGACGATACTCAACGTCCCTTGGCTTCAACTCATAAGCAACCCAACTTTCTCCTAGTACTGAAGTAGGCTCTACGTGCGTTTCACATGGATTGCCATCAAGCAATGCCGTCAATTCAGTGTCTTTGAAGGTTTCTTATCTTCCTTCACGCGAACGGTCATCAATATCAAAATTACCGTCTTTAAAGCGACGGAACATTTCTCGCCACGTAGTGTCATTTAAAGCAGCATCTCCGTAAATATTTAGAGGTTATCGATAAGCTTCAGCCGACGTTTTCTTCGATTGAAAGAAGAAAATCAATACTTCCCGCACACAGCCAAAAGGATATGACGTTAAAAGAATGCCTAAGCTTGGCTCATGACGTTTATGGCAGAATCGACCAGCACTTACAGCTGGCGCCATCTAATGGCAAACAGCGGGAGCTCAGTTTCGCTCCTAATATTTAACATTTAAAAGGGCACAACAGTGCAGCATACAAAGTTGGGAGCACTTGCTATTATACAATAGAAGAACAACATTACTTATTTAAGAAATTTTGGCTACGAAAAAGCGAATGAAGTCAGGAAAAATTCTATTTTTTTCGTTCATACGGTATAAAACTGTTATGTGACTGAAACTAGAAATATATAAATGTGTTTTTCATAAAGCGAACATTTTTCATATAAATACTCGTACATTTTTCGTAAAGCGAAGTCACTAAACTTTACTTCACATTTTTTTGGGCCAAATTACTGCAAATGGAGCAGTTAAATTTTTTTAAAACAGCTGTTATGACTGGTTATTACTGTAGGTTATGTTACAATTCTGAAAAGCGCGATTGCCTTGTATTCGATATGATTTCAAAAGGCAGACGATTAAAAAACACTAATCGTGATCATCTTATTTAACTATGTTTATGCCACCGTTGCAAACCAGATGACAGCTAATATGTAATTCAAGAAAATGTTTGACCGTTTTCCGCTGGATTTTTTCTGAACAAACATTGCTCCAACTTATTTCGTATATTTTTCTATGCATAAATTAAAAGATTTTACAATTATCATCTGTTTGATGCATCAAATGTACCGATATTCAAGCGCAAATATGCAATTATGAGCAAATTACAATTGCCTTTTTAAATCTGTGGCCCCCATTAGGCGGCATAAGGGGACAAATTTATAGAAACTATAATATATTTCTATTATACATTTTGAAGCTTTTAAATTGTATGCCTACCTATGTTTCGCGCGACACTGGCGCGACGATAAGTGCACGCGACCATCGACTGTATGATCGCGGGTTCAATCCCGCATACAGCCATTCACCAACAGAAGCGTTATTTTTGGCAGTGCGTACATTCCGATGATGCACATGCCTGACCATATATGCAATGCTTCCAGTCTCTGCAAATTTCTTTATAATCTTGCCAACTCCTTACATATTGGGTCGCCTCTGACGACCATAATCACCCCGTAATGCAAGAAAAGTGCTCACTTTAGAAATCACAAAATTTATAGTAAGTTTTAACAATTTATACGCGTTTTTTGGTTGCTAAACGATTCATATTCGTAAATGACAAGCATTTCACTAAAAAAATAACAATCCAAATGATAAATACTTGTAACTAAATTGTTAACCCTATACATGTCGAAGGGTTTATAGGATTGGGGGAGACGTTTCTTGTATAGGATGGCGCATAAGTAACGATAACTATATTGAATACGTTTTTGTGCATCATTTGGCTTTAACTCGTGAACCAACTGCATCTTATATGGGAAAAGCTGCAACATATGTAAAATTCTTTGCAAAGACCGCTTAGACATCTCTAACTGCTGAGAACGTTGCCTGGTAGAAGTTTCGGGGTTTCTCTCAATACTTGCTTGCACTCGAGCAATGGTCACTTCATTTTGAACTGCATGAGATCTTCAGCACGCGGAAGATTACAGACAGCCCCATGTTGACCCAAAACGCTGAACCAAGCGGTAAATTGTTGGAGTGTTAGGAGCATTTCGAACATGAACGAAATTTCAATATGATCTGAATAATCGAATGTTGGCTTTCAAAGTAAAATTGAACAAGTTTGGTTCTTTGTTCTGTGCTGAACCTTTCCATAATAATTTTCCCAAGTATTACTCTGTAAAGAGACGAAAAGAAAGACTTAAACAAAAAATGTATTCACTGATCAAATCTTAACGTTGCTTATACGCCAGCCTATATACAGGGTGGCGCAATAGAACGTGCATATTTAAAAAATAGATTAAAAAATAAATTCAAAAGGTATTGTTAAAATAAATCTAAGGCATTGTAGAGTAATAAATGGAGTTTACTTTTTAAAAATAACATCATCTAAATGGTGACGCTCTCTACGACGGCACTCCTCTAACCGCAAACGAAAATTATTGAAAACTTTCTTCAGTAATACTGTTGTAATGGCTGCCATTTCACCACGGATATTCTCCTTGAGATGAACGATGTTTCTTGGATTATTACTGTAGACTTTGTGTTTGAGGTATCCCCAAAAAAAAATGTCAAGAGGCGTCAAGTCTGGACTACGTGGGGGCCTTGGGATATCACCACTTTTCGAAATCAGTCTGTCAGGAAACATCTGCTTCACCACCGCCTTGGAGTCATTTAAAGTGTGACAGGTAGCTCCATCTTGTTGGAACCAAGTTTTGGAATTCACTATTCTTGAACTTTCAATTTCTGGAGCAAAAAATCCGTCCAACATCTCAATATAGCGTTCCGTATTAACCGTGACGTTTTGGCCCCGCGCATTTTCGAAGAAAAAAGGACCAACTATTCCTCTGCCAGAGATTGCTGCCCATACTGTCACTTTAGGACTATGCAATGGTTTCTGGTGTTTGATTTTGGGATTTTAACTGTTCCAGTAACGACAATTTTGACAGTTTACGAACCCATTTATAAGGAAATGAGCCTCGTCAGAGGAAAGGATATTGTCAAAATTGAAAAATCGATTAAGCATTTCTTTGGCAAATGCGAGCCTTGCTATGAAGTCAGACTCTTTTAATTCTTGTGTTAATTGCAGCTTATATGGATGCAGTTTAAGATCCAATGTTAAAATTCGTTGCAAACTTCGTCGCGATAATTGTAAGACAGACGATCTCTTGCGAGTCGACATTTGTGGATTTCCTCGTACTGACTCCATAACTCTCTCAACATTGTCTTCGGTCCTAGATGTTCATGGGCGACCATTTGCTTGTGGTTTAAATGTTGAACCGGTCTCTTCAAAACGCTTTACCCATATTTTAATTAAATTAGCACTCGGAGCTTCACTAATTCACCGTAGTCAATATTCAGCACAATATAGTCGTCTGGTAGCAATATATGAACGAGAGTTCTCGTAAAATGCGCGACGCTTCCCGTCGAAGTGATTCATAGCGACTAAAACTCTATGAGCCCGCCAACCCAACAATGTAGGTGCCCCCCCGCCCGCGCCTTTTCTACTCCGCAAAAAAAGATGATGCAATATGCACGTTCTATTGCGCCACCCTAATTTGTATAAGTTCACTCTGGAGTGTGACTTTAGAAATAGGAAATTTATAGTCAAAATAAATCAATACAATCGGCGCTTTGAACTGTTATTCCTTCACTGCAAGACGATCATAATAATTCCAATGCTTATTCGGTTACGTTTTTGAATTCCGTAGTGAAATACAGAATTAAATGGACAATGCAAATGAGACTAATTCTAAAGAGAGCAATTGACAAAAATGATCTCTTTGTAATGTTAGAAAAATGCAATTCATTTAATTGAAACAAAAGTCGCAGAAAACTTAACAAATTAATTGAGTAACAGAGTATGGAATTTTCTATATTTCAATTAAACCAAGTGATAAAGTGTTGAAAATATTGAAATTTTTTGCATTTATATTTTTAGCTTAAAGTGCAGAACAATTAATAAAAACAATTACACAGAGTAAGTGAACAAAAAGTGCAACAGAAACAAAATCAATTTAAAAACTTAAATTGCTAAATTCTCAACGCCCAGCTGATCATCTGTCTGTTCGCGTTTCAACCCCCCTCCCCATCAAAAAAGATGATGAAATCTTTTGACCTATATTGCAAAATAATGTGAATATTTTGAAAAGAAAAACAAAAACGATAAAAACTAAACTAAAGAATTCGTTTAAATACTACTCTATTGAATGGTTTCCAGTGAAAATGTTTATGCCTTCAAATCTTAGCAAGATGGAAAAAAAGTTGCTGTTGTGTAAATCTTTGAGCCATAACAGATTACACTTCTTTACCTGAGTACCCGACTAAATAAAGCAAATCGTAAACAGATACAAAAGCACGCCAAACAATTGTGTTGCCTTTGCGAAGGAGCGTGAGAAGTGAGCAAGTGAGTGAGTGAATGGTGGTGGGTGCTGTCTTAACGCCAAAAAGACACAAAAGAGAAAAGCAGAAAGCAAAAAGTTCATCATTCAATTCATATCACAACGAGAAGAAAAGTGTTTACAGAACTGTGTTGAAAGCATCTACACAAATATGTCTTCCTATCGTAGCAGTTATGTAAGTATTTATGCATAAAAATACGAAAAAAAACAAAAACAAATATATTATTTAATTTTAATATACCGTGCAGTGGAAATATGCGATAATGTTGTAATACCTTTTCCCCTGGTTTGGTTGAATATGAGTTAAATATACAATAAATGTGCGTTCCTCATACGCCATGTGGCCGGCCAGTGTAACAGGTGGTTTTTATCTCTAGTACGAATATGAGTTTATTGTACTCTTGGAGGTACAAGATTTTGGGTGAAAGTAAAACGTTTGTCTTTAGTCATTTCTTATTTCTTATGTCATCATTTCAAAGAGCAAATTCAGTGAATTAAATCCAGGGAATTGAGGTTTGCAGTGCATCCTTCTTTACAGAGAGGCAGGTTATTTCTATACTTTCATCCGGATTAATGAAGTCTGTATATTTCCATTCCGAACTATTATAAAGGGTGGCGCATAAGTAACGTTAACCGCGACTATACTGAATGCATTCTTGTGCGTCATTTGGTTTTAACTCGTGAACCAACTGCATCTTATATGGGAAAAGATGTAACATACGAGTATGTAAAATTCTTCGGCTAGACATCTCTAACTGCTGAGAACGTCGCCTGGTGGAAGTTTCGGGGTTTTTGTCAATACTTGTTTGCACTCGAATTGCACGAGGTCTTCCAGCACGCGGAAGATCACAGACAGCCCCTTGTTGCCCCAAAACGCTGAACAGATCGGTAAACTATTGGAGCGCTAGAAGTAGTATAGCACAGTATAGTACCGAACATGAAAGAAATTTCGATATGATCTGAATAATCGAATGCTGGTTTTCAAAGTAAAATTGAACAACTTTGGTTATTTGTTCTGTGCGGAGCCTTTCCATCTTAAATTTCCCAAGTATTATTTAGTTCATTCTGTAAAGAGACGAAAAAAAAGACTTCAACAAAAATGTATTCACTGATCAAATCTTAACGTTGCTTATGCGCCAACCTATATTTACTTATTTAGATGACGACTGGAATAGATATTATTATATATTACACGCTTCAGTCTTCTGCGCTTGTCTCCTAAACCTCCTTGTCACACCAAGTTTTGACCGAATTTAAAAAGCCTGGTTCTTCCAACGGAGTTTTGGTGGCGGAGTGTTGAAACCCGAAGGCTTTCTGATATAATTAATTTGCTCTTGTCACAACCTAGGATTCTACCACAAAGAACAATGCCTGGTGCTATTGGATATTTATTCGCCTGAAGAGGATTTTGTCATTAAACTGCTTACTTAGTCCAAGCCCTAGGCTGAAATCATTTATTTTTTTCTTAGTGGAGCCTTGGTAGACGAATTCTTTCACCAAAAATTATCCAAATTATTGTTGACAACGTTCACGCAGCGTCCCAAAAAAGTAAACTCTGTGCGTCAAAGTAAATAACTTTTTTTGTCCTCGTTTTTTTTTCTCTGTTTGAAAATTCTGTAGTAATACCGGGTTATCCATTTTTGGGTTTCCAAAGTAAAGTTACATAAAACTTATGAATGCTATGATTTGGATGAAACTTTTATTTCATTACAGTGCTTGGACACTGCGAAATGCAATGTCAGTTAAATGACCGCCCTTAGATTGGTTGCAGCAGTAGATACTTTTGATCTTGGTGGCCAATTGACGTCGCCAAAACGTAAAATTACGTTTTCTGGAAACCTGATGCAATAAAGACAAAATCGGTAGTGTTGTGTGGCTCGTGGCACCGTCTTGTTGAACCCACAGTTGCAAGGCCACAAAAGGTCGGTTATCATACGACCATAGCCATCTGAATTGATGGTAATGAGGAACCGTTCACTTTCGAAAAAATACGGCCAAATTCCAAATGTTTAATACGCCATAATGAGCCGTAAGATAGGTCCAATTCCTGAGAACGCCATGGAATTGACAAAATCGGAATATACGTCATTGGATTATACGCCACATGCGGCCATTCACTTCCGAAAAAAA
>JAHXMU010000425.1:29689-45889 GCA_019455685.1 Philornis downsi
CGTCATTGGATTATACGCCACATGCGGCCATTCACTTCCGAAAAAAACAGCCATACGATCACTATGGACGGAAGTAAAAATTACAAATTTTAAATACGCCATAATGAGCCGTAAGATAGGCCCAATTCCTGAAAACGCCATGGAATTAACAAATTCAGATTATATAACACACTTTCGCTAATAGAAGCGACATTATTGGCATTGCGTACATTGCGATGATGCTCAGGCCTGACCACATTTGTAACGCTTCCAATCTCTTAAATTTTCTTTATAATCTTGGTAATTCCTTGCAGAGTAGATCGATTGTGATGACCATAACCACCCCGTAATGCATGAAAAACGCCCACATTGGAATTACTACTTTTGCAGTAAGTTTTAACTATTTTTACGAGTTTTTCGGTTGGCAAACCTTTTACGAAATAAATAATACTTCAGGTGGCAGGTCTGTAACAGCTGACAGTCTTGTCACACTGGAGGTTTTATAACCACTAAATAGATAACCCTGTATATTGCAGTATTCTGTCAGTAATATCTAAGTCGTCATCATACGCAAGTAGTATGCCGGTGTGACTTTTATTAAAGATGGCACCAGTCGTGTTATCTGCAACAGTATGCTGTAGAGGTGGCACGACAGACTGTTACTCTAATTAAATTCCCGCTTGGTGATTTTTGGTTATCTTTCACTCGACAAGCATTATAAGTAATAAGTAAAATGATGACACCTCAATAGTTCGTATCGTACCAATATCGCCCTTTTTGATCACTGGATTTAGTATACTTAGCTTCCAATTATCGGAAACGCTTTCGTTGAGTCAAATCATTGCTGTGAGTTGTTGGTGATTAAATAGTGCTACTCGCATGCCATTATCATCGATAGCTTTGTTATTTAAAATCCACATTATTGCTATCCTCACTTTATTTGGCTTGATACTAGACAATTTATATCGTCGTCGACATTTGACGTGATTATTCCACTTGCGCTGCCATCCTGAGCTATTCATAATCTCTCTCTCTCTCTCTTCATAATTGCAAAAAAGTTTGAGTATCTGTGACAATATTTCTAACGCTGTTCTGGCAGGAGTGGCACCATGTTCCATACCCTTTATTTTTTATCTCTTTGTAGAAATTTCTGTCTTTACTCCACCCCTGTATATTTTAAATCCCCACGCACTCGCTCTTTGCTGCACCTACAAATTCTCTTCTTCTTATAACTTTCCCTCACAGCACGCTTTACAATTAGCTGCAGTTTTGTCTTGTATGTAGCAATCTTTTCCTCAAACGCTTCGGACATTCTTTGTCGTACCCGGGGTTGTTTGGACCTTGGTTTTCATTCACAAGAGCAGCTTACCCAGCAGGAAAAAAAACTGGAAGTCATTCAAAAATAATTATAATACTTCGACCAGCGCAATTTTATCATTTCCAAAGAAGCATTTTTATACAGCTTCCAGTTCTAAACAAATTCGGTAGTTTCTATTAAATTGAATTAATCTTAAGTACTATCAATTGGTTCGGATTCGACTGTTGCATAATCTCATTTAATAGAACAACAAATAGAACTCTGTACCAAAAACAAAATTTCTTTGACAAAGTTAAACCAAAATGACTACTTTTTCATTGCTTTAGTAACTCTCTTGAAAATGTGAAGAAGACACACCATAAAAAACGCTTCCTTCCTATGACAAGCCTATACTCAATTCGTTGGTGAGTACGCAAATGTTCCGCCTCCGCACTTCTCCGCGGACGCACTTCTTTCACTGGTTAGTGGCGACTAGCTTACAATCGACGCACTGCAATCAAGTCATGCTTTGAGACTATATTATCACCACGGATCACATGCATATCCATGACCCTAAAAGCATGCTTTCCACTCACGAGAGCGGTCTTAAAACTAGCCGACTTGACGTATAGATGGTGCTAGAGGTTTGAAAAAATTATTTTGTTGAAAAGTGGTAATCTTATAAAACATTTGATTTACGTTTCACGGTGCCACGTTGTTTAGTATTTTTGTTTGAGCCATCAAAAGCAACCGATCTCAGTGAATTTGTAAATACGGAAAAAATTTGTCGCCGATATGTAATTAAATATTTCCATTTGAAAGGTCTTAGTCCCAGTCTAACCTATATTAAAGCCCAACTGGATTCTAATCTGGGGGAATCTTCTCCATCCTTTACTGTAAAATATTAGATAGCGGAGTTTAAACAAGGCCGTACGTGCTGCCAATACGAAAACCTTGGTGGTCAATCAATTGAGGTTTATACGTCAGACACAAGAAAATCCACAAATGGATTTTCGTAGGCTGAAGGTGCGTGAGTGCTGTACATCGTATATTAACCGAAGATTTGAAGATGAGAAAACTGTGAGCAAGGTGGGTACCACGCTTGCTTTTAATAGAGCAAAAATAGCGTCATGAAGATGTATCAGTAGAGTGTTTGGCGATGTTTCACCGCAATAAAGCCTAATTTTTGGACCAATTTATAACCATGGATGAGAAATGGGACCGTCCACCACTGCACACCTAAGACAAAGGAACAGTCAAAGCAGTGGACGAGAATGGGAGAATCGAGTCCGATGACGGCGAAGACGGTTCCATTTGCAGGCAAAAAAATAAAGAAAATTTGTCCCAACTTTTTTGTGTCTTCTTTGCTAGGTCGGCTAGTGTTGGGACCGCCCACGTACTACCACTTGAACAATCCAGTTACTTCTATTATATTGGGAAGATAACCACGAAGTCTTGTGGTTATTATGCGGGCTAAAGGAATTAATATACGAAGTACTGCTATGCGAACTGAATTTTTTGGCTGTTGCATTAAAGGCATCTTCGTTTCCTATTTTGCCGATAAAATCTGCCACAATAGGTTTAATGTTTGTGGTGAGTACAACTTCTTTCAGGCATTTACATAGCATAATTTTTGGTTTCATCACAACATGAGGATTAGAACAGAATCATGCATATGATAGAGGGTTTAATATATGTGGCTGATGAACACTTCGATCAGTCGAGTAATCGACAAGTCTAGTAAATGATTCCCAAGCAAACGTTCGGAATTAAACTGGAATCTACATTTGATTGAGTTGAAAAATATAATACTTCTAAGTTCACTAAATGTGAGAACTTCTCTTATAATTCATGGAAAGCCAGGGAATGAGAAATGCGCACAAATCGGCGTGATCAGAAATATTCCATGCATGCTAATGCTGGTTGTTGCTGCTCGATCGCTTTTAATTTTTTACCCGAAAGATAAATAATATAAATTTCTTCTCTACCACAACCCTTTTTCAAGGCAATTATAGTAAATGTTGCAGTATCTGTTACTGTATCCTGGACTTTTGGCGATGTCAGCCTTACGTTCGGCGAGGGCATCCGCCAAACATATACAGGCATTTTCTCTGTAAAGAATTAATACATTTCAGAAGATACTTTTCCTTAACTCTTAGCCTTTATAAATTTTGAGGAAGTCGTCATATTTTTAAGGGATTTCGTTCTTTCTTCTCTCTTATATTTCCATCAGCATGCGAATCTAGTACTGGAGCTGCCAACAATCACTAGGTGGCAAAAATTTGACATACAGTAATAGCTGCTACCTAATCACCTAAGAGACCTGTGTGGTAGCATGCTATTAATGTTGCTCTAATTAGAAGCCTTCTGGCCTTAACTACCCCCCTCCATGGATGTCTCATAACCAGACATTGAAAGTCTTGGCAAAAGGAATTGTGTATTGTTTTGAGAATGTTGCCATTTTTTGATTATAATCTGGATAACAATTGGATACTCCATTCTCTATTGACTAAGAGGCGATGTTTGTCCTATCTTGTATTAGTTTAGGTCTAGAACCAACGTAAATACCACTTAATGCAGCTGTATCGGTTTCTTTTTAGTCTTTTGTACTTTTCGTATGCTGATCTGGGCGAAAAAAATTTTTTGTTCGCAAAATGCAGTTCTAGCTGAATGTGAATCACATCCGAAGGAATCATAATTTTGAAACAAATATCACTGACAGATGATTACGACAAAATTTCCGCTCAATTCGATCAAAATTATTCACAAGTGAAGGAATTTAGTAAGTATACTATTCTGTTACAACTCTTAAAAAATGACAAATAACTACCGGAAAAAATATATTAACCAAAATGTACCACAAAACTACTGTGCATGGTAGCCATCTATGCAGTAACCTCGTGCATCAGTCATACAATATGCAACTGTCTGATGTTGCACACACACTTTCAGCCACTTAATTAATTGAAGATCACCGATCTGAGAGTGCTTCTAGATGAGCACACATGCACACACACACACACACAGGTTTAATACTTGCCATGTGCGTGTGCTCGCGCCAGAGAGTGTGTGAATTTGTGCTCACATTAAAATACTGTTCCTTTTTATAGAATCCGGAGTGAGGCAGCGATCAAAGTGCTGAGAATTCCATGTTATCTTCTCATTGATATTACATTCAGCAGTGGGGATGATCATGATGGTGATTTCCTGCATTTGAAGTCACTTCGAATCTGTCGTCGTCTCCCCGCCAATTTAATTAATGGAGTTGAGGTGATGCTCACAGTTGTTGTGACGCTACTGAAGATTTTCTTTAGCTTTATTGATTTCTAGTAAATGGAACGCGTGTCACGTCTTAAATTATGTTGTATTTTTAAGAAAGCTGCTAAATTTAGACGAATGGAAATCTAGTTGAATGGCGACAAAAAGGGAAATGAAAATATACGAATAAGGCAAACGAAGGAAAAAAAATTGTTGGAAATTTATGCGCATATAGAAAATGAATTGAGGGAACTTATGGGAAAGTATTAATGAATTGCTTAAAAAAGAAATGCATGGAAGTTTAAAAAAAAAACGAAATTCTCATTTTTTTTGGTGAGGCAGTACATCAAAATTATTTTTTTTAATATTCTCTTTGATCGTGAAAGGTAGAGCCAATTTCGAAGCCTTCAAAACTGAATCCGAAATATAGCTAAAATATTTTTTGAAATAATACTCGCTTTGCGCTGATTTAAAAACCTCGATATTCAAATTATCTTGAAATGTGTAACCACATATTTACATGTTGATACCTTCACCCGATGGAATGACGGTGCACATAATAAAACCCAGAAGGATGCATTTAAAGCGTTATGCAACTGCAAAGCATTTTAAATAGAACGAATTCCACAGATTTCAGTACGTCCTAATACGATCGACAAGACAAGTTACAAATCCTTCTGGTGAGCCGTTATCGCTCCGGTTCCTTTATAAGAGTCAGCGTCAAAACTAACGGCTACGCTTCTGATATTATGTTTGAACTCTTTGTTCTTCCTTAAGCGGTAATAACCCCAATATTACCGCCGATTCATTGCATATTAAAGTTTAGTAAAAACTTCCCCAACTGATTTGCTGAAACTTCATTAAACAGTAGATCCCATTTCAAGAGGTAAGAGTAATTTAGAGTCTAAACACTCGCAAATTCCTTTGCTAATATAACTTGATAGATCCTGGGCTAATTTATATTGCAGTAAAATTGTGAACATAGATTCTTATGAAAGCATTCACACTAAACGGCTGGAATCGCAACAGACAGATACTCTGCTGCGGCATCAATAAAAAACGCTGTTTTCAGCGTTTCCAAAGCGTTTTTGACAAGTGTGTTATGTTGTGAAGGTATGGACCATTTGACCGAACGAGGTGCAATGGTTCGCAAATATGACTATCTTTCGCATGATCTTCGAGTTTAATACCACATACAGCCGTTATCATTTGACCGACGGTTACCTCGAAGTGCCTGACTAACACGAGTAGTAGTTCGAGTAGTCGAGTAATCGATAAGCCTGCTGTAGAACTGTGGGTCACGCTGATGGAGTATAAGAATGAAATGCATGTAAGATCACCGAATGTGAGACGCTCTCCCATATCCCATTCATCGAATGCAAAGTAATTTATTTTTTATGTCGTTTGATTAGTCGAAAATGTAACACCCACAAAGAAGTTGGGAAAATTTTTCTTAATTTTTCAATATCATTTTCAATCTCCGACCATAACATTATTTCTTGTGAGGTTCATATAAAGGCGCACACCAAGGATTTTGTTACAAAAAAATACTTTAAATGTGACTATAATAAAGTAAAAGACTTCATTCAGAATGAAATGCAAGATTTGCCATATACTGGTGACCCGTCAATTGACACATCTGCTTTAATTAATTGTGTTAAAAATGCTATGGAAAATTCTACAGCTCAAAAAGAACGAGTTACATGTTTGAAAGACTGTATCGCTCCTTGAGTAAACGGTAATTTACAAAAACTGATAGCATATAAGAAGCTTCTGTCACAGCTGCGAAGGTAAAAGTCAACCAGAAATATTGACGAGAAATTGACAATCTGGCCAGTATGAGGAACGATCCTAGGAAATCTTGGGTTTTTATTAATGAGACACTTGGAAGAGCATTAGACAAGCAAACCAATATAAAATATGTCGATGGTGAATTTGTTGCAGATAATGTTCAGAAAGCTGAAATGTTAAATGATTATTTTGTAAATTCAGTCAATGAATTAAAAGGGCAAATAATACAACTCTCTTCGGATACGTGCCATGCCTTGAGAACATTAACAAACTGCAATATCAGATTTCAAGCTAGAATAACTACGCTTGATGAAATAAGAAATGTCAATATGTCAATGTTAATATCAGGAAAAAGTCCGGGTCATGATAACATTTCCGATTCATGTCCGGGTCATGATAAAATAAAATATGTGGTGATAGTGTGACTCCTCGTTTGGTTAACATCTTTAATGATATAATTTATACTTCAGTATATCCCGAAATATTAAAAATCCATAAAATTGTACCAATACCTAAGGAGAAAATATCTACCTCCGTTGATAAATCTCGTCCAATATCAGTATTGCCCATTATAGACAATGTTTTTGAACATATTTTGCATACACAACTCTTTACATATTTCCAAGATAACAATTTGTTAAATGATTTTCAATATGGTTTTAGAAAAGGTTGTGGAACAGAGGAGGCAACAGTTAATGTGCAAAATTTCATATGTAAGTCGTTGGATGATGGGTATAGGAGTGTAGCTGGAGTTTTTTATGATTTGTCAAAAGCGTTTGATCTAATTCATCATGATATTTTACTTCAGAAACTCAGATTTTATGGTGTGCATGACAAAGAACTTTTTCTCTTAAAAAGCTATTTGACGAAGCGGCTACCATTTGTACAAATTTTTAATAGTAAAAGTACTTTGAAACCAGTGGAGCATGGAGTCCCCCAGGGAAGTGTATTGGGGCTCCTTGTTATTTTCTCTTTATATAAATGACTTGAAAAATATTGACTTATCAGGTAAAATGTTTGTATACGCTGATGATATTGCCATTTTTCATCCATATAAATATGAAATGGCTGTGAAGCCTTACATAGAACGAGGAGCAGGTCTATTAATAGAGTATTTGCGAATTAATAAACTTTTCCTTAATCCAAAAAAAAAAAAACGAAATTGATAAGATTTAGGCCACATATTTGGTTCAACGACAGCTTTAGTATATACGTAGATGGGGAAAAAATTGCAGAAGTTAATTCAGCTAAATATTTGGGATTATATTTTAAAAGTAATCTTTCTTGGACACTGCATATGGAGTATCTGAAGTCTACGGTATCACCTGCCATAGGTTTATTGTATAAATTTAGAAATAAATTTGATCAAAATACTACGTTTCTAATATTTCAAGCTTTAGTTCAAAGTCATTATAACTATTTAGCCATTATGTATGGTTATAAAAAGAGTTCTGAATTAAAATCACTCCAACGGCAACAGAATAAAGCACTAAAAGCTGTAGCGAACTTGCCAATTTCATATTGTACGCTTTCTATGTATAAAGATGTTTTTCCAACAGTTTTGCCAGTATATGGTTGTTATAAATAAATAAAATTGCTAATATATGTTTTCAAATGCTTGCATAGTATTGGCCATCACACGATAAATTTTTTCCGAAATCAGTATATTTTCAATACACGAAATAATGACAATTTGAGAGTAGCTATTTGTCGATCTGAAACAACAAAACAGCGTATAGAACATTCTGGTAGTAGTCAGTACAATATTTTACCACAACAGTTAAAATCACTAGAAACACTTTCATTATTTAAATCGTCAATGAAAGGGTATTTATTGCAAAATGCCGAAGAGCTTCTGGTATGAATTTTGAGTTAATATTAAAGTACATGCCAAGAAATTAATTTTTCATAAATATGTTTGTATTTTGTATTAAACTATTGTTATTATACAAACAATTTTGATGTAGTTATTTTGCCAACTAGCCTCTATAATGCCTTGCGGCGCTGAAACGTAATTTGCATGAATTTGTATGATACAGGGTGGCGCAATAGAACGTGCATATTTAAAAATAGATTAAAAAATAAATACAAAAGGTATGATTAAAATAAATCTAAGGCATTGTAGAGTAATAAATGGAGTTTATTTTTTAAAAATAACATCATCTAAATGGTGACCCTCTCTACAACGGCACTCCTCTAACCGCAAACGAAAATTATTGAAAACTTTCTTCAGTAATACTGGTGTAATGGCTGCCATTTCACCACGGATATTCTCCTTGAGCTGAACGATGATTCTTGGATTATTACAGTAGACTTTGTGTTTGAGGTATCCCCACAAAAAAAAGTCAAGAGGCGTCAAGTCTGAACTACGTGGGGGCCATGGAATATCACCTCTTTTCGAAATCAGTCTGCCAGGGAACATCTGCTTCACCACCGTCATCGAGTCATTTGATGTGTGACAGGTAGCTCCATCTTGTTGGAACCAAGTTCTGGAATTCACTATTCTTGAACTTTCAATTTCTGGAGCCGTCCGTTGAAATGTTCAACACAGCATTCCGTATTAACCATGACGTTTTGGCCCCGCGCACTTTCGAAGAAAAAAGGACCAATTATTCCGCTGCCAGAAATTGCTGCCCATACTGTCACTTTAGGACTATGCAATGGTTTCTGGTGTCTGATTTTGGGATTTCCACTGTTCCAGTAACGACAATTTTGACGGTTTACGAACCCATTCATGAGGAAACGAGCCTCGTCAGAGAAAAGGATATTGTCAAAATTGGAAAATCGATTAAGCATTTCATTAGCAAATGCGAGTCTTGCTATGAAGTCAGACTCTTTTAATTCTTGTGTTAATTGCAGCTTATATGGATGCAGTTTAAGATCCAATGTTAAAATTCGTTGCAAACTTCGTCGGGATAATTGTAAGACAGACGATCACTTGCGAGTCGACATTTGTGGATTTCCCCGTACTGACTCCATAACTCTTTCAACATTGTCTTCTGTCCTAGATGTTCTTGGGCGAACATTTGCTTGTGGTTTAAATGTTGAACCGGTCTCTTCAAAACGCTTTACCCATATTTTAATTAAATTAGCATTCAGAGCTTCAATTCGCCGTAGTCCATACTCAGCACAATATAGTCGCCCAGTAGCAATATATAAACGAGAGTTCTCGTAAAATGCGCGCACGCAAAATGCGCGACGCTTCCCGTCGAAGTGATTCATAGCGACTAAAACTCCATGAGCCCGCCAACCCGACGATGTAGGCGCCCCCCCCCGCCCGCGCCTTTTCTACCCCGCAAAAAAAGATGATGCAATATGCACGTTCTATTGCGCCACCCTGTATAATAAATTAAAAAACAAAAAAAATCTCCTTTTGGCTCGATACAATTTTTACAGCGATATTTAATAACTTCTATACCCCGTTTATAGCATAAACTGTTAAATTCCTTAACATAGACATCAACCGCAGACAAACTTTCTATTGTTGGCAATGTTTTACTACCGAACCATTTTTTTCAAGTTGGGAAATAGAAAATTGTCCAAGGGAGGTAAATCTGGCGAACTTTGTTTCATTAATTTTGACCATCGCAATGTAGAATGTGAGAACTCAGCATTGTGTTGGTAAAATAACACTTTCTTTTTCGCCAAAATTTCATCACCTAATCGCTGCAAAAAATTAGGATAGTATTCACCGTTGTTGGTTTTTCCTTTCTGAGGATAATCAATGAAAGGCATCCCATGCCCATCCCAAAAACAGACGCCATGGCCTTTCCTTCAGGTGGAACCCTCTTGGTCTTCTTTGGACACGATAGTCCCATTCCAGTCACTGCTTTGGCTGTTGTTTTGTCTCAGGTGTGAAGTGGTGGCTCCATGTCTCATCCATGGTTATAAATCGACTCAAAAATGTAGCTTTATTGCGATGAAACATCGCCAAACACTCTACTGCAAAGTCTTCACGATGTTGTATTTGCTCTATTGGAAACAAGCGCGGCACCCATCCTACGAACAGCTTTCTTTTCTTCAAATCTTCGATCAATATACGATGAAGAGCACTTTTTAAAATGCCTATCATTTCAGCTAGCTCATCACCGATTATCCGCTACCATTTTGTGGATTTTCTTAACCGTGTCTGGCGTAGAGACCTCAATTGTTCTTCTTGGCCTTCTTTCAATTCTGCTAACCAATATTGTACATACATAAACAAAGGGACAGACTCCTCCCGAGTAGAATATAGTTAGACTTTAATATTGTTTGGACTGAAACCTTTTAGATAGAATTATTGAGTTACATAACGGTGTCCAAATTTTCCATGTTTATAAATTCACTAAGATCGTTTACTTTTGATCGCTTAAACAAATGTGACGCCTTCAAACTTAAAACATAAGCTTTATTGCTACTTTTCACAAAAATAACTTTTTTCAAATCGCTAGCACCATCCACACGTCAGGTTGGCTAGTTTTGGGATCACACTCCTAAAACTAGGTACAACTTAGTATATTTTCAGAACGTAGCCAGAGATTGTCAATAAGCTATGTCTGCCCATCTCTACTGGTACCCTCCATACATATTGTCTGTCCCTGTAGTTCCTTTCCTTAATTATTGTCCATTGTTTTGATGTATAATTCTTGGTGAAACCTGAGAACATCGATCAATCAAATAGGCAATTTTTCATACCACCCATATAAATGACCGATTTAACCCAAATATTCTTAGATTCGTATATTTTACCCGTAACCGGGTAAAATACGATACCTGCCAAATAAAGGGTGTCCCAACAAGAATGCAAGATTTAAGTTTGGCTCCACTCGAAGTGTCATTGTTTGACATTTGAACAATTGTTATTGTTTGCTTGTAGAAGGTACGAGGTTAGTAGAAAATGGGGCGCTACACAAATGAACAACGCATTTTAATTGTGAAATTTCTTTACCAAAATGGTGAAAGTTTTGCGGCTACAGTTCGCAAATTGCGATCAATTTGAGGTCGCAATAATGCTCCAAAAGAGTCAACTGTAAAGACATTAATAGATAAATTTGCCAAAACTGTATCTTCTAGTGATGTAAAGGCAACAACGCGCCATGGACCAGGTCGATCGACCGAAAATGTCGCAGCTGTACGTGATGATGTCGCTCAAACTCCATCCGCCTCAATTCTACACCGAGCTCAGCAAATAGGTGTCTCCAAATCCACTATGCAGCGAATTTTTACAAAAGATTTGCATCTTCATGCATACAAAGTTCAATTGACTCAGGAACTGAAGCCAACTGACCGTGGACAGCGAAGGGAGTTCATTAATTGGGTATTGGAGAGGCAACATGAAAATACTGATTTTGCCGATAGAATCATCTTCAGTGACGAAGCCCATTTCCATCTTGATGGCTTTGTCAACAGGCAGAATTGTCGCATTTGGGGTGAGGAAAATCCTCGAGTGATTCACGAGAAGCAAATGCATCCACAACGTGTCACCGTTTGATGTAGATTTTGGGCTGGAGGAATCATTGGACCTTTTTTATGAAAATGAGGCATGTCAAGCGCAAACAGTCAATGGTGTTCGATATCGTGAAATGATAACCAGTTTTTTCGTGCCTAGAATTGAAGAAATGAATGTGGAGGGCATGTGGTTTCAACAAGACGGCTCCATATGTCATATAGCCAGAGAAACACTTCAATTGCTGCATCGGTCATTTAAATCTTGAGTTCTTGTTGGGACACCTTGTATACAAAATTTGAATGAATTATTTAAATTTGATCGATCAAAATTTAAATTATTTGACATAGGTTTAAATAACTAGAATTTTCCATTAATCGATTAAATGATTATCCGAAGCATGGATTAATCAGCAAGTGTGATTAACCGATTAATTGCACATCCCTAATTGCTTTGTAGTATCTGGCAAAATCTGAGCAAAATCGATCGAACAACCACGCCCCTATTGTTTCCATAAACAAAATATCGGACTGTTCGAAAATTTCGTTCGTTGTTATTTACAAATTTATGTACAAGAAAACGATTATTTGAGTCTATTAGGTGCGCCTCTAAATTTCCGCTGGTTGTCAATAGGTGACGCCAGCTGTAAGTGCTAGTCGATCCTGCCATAACCAAACTTAGGCATATGGTAAGCACGCCGCCTCGACACAATAGTGATTTTCCTTTGGTGCTTTTTTTTGCCAAATTACAGTCATATTCAAGAAGGATTGATTTTATTCTTTGAATCGAAGAAAACAATGGCTGAAGCTCATCAAAAGCTTTAAAACTTTTACGGAGATGCTGCTTTAAGTGGCACAACGTGTCGAGTTTGGTTCCGTTGCTTTAAAAACAGTGAATTTGGTGTTGACGACCGTTCGCGTGAAGGAAGGCGAAAACCTTTCGCAGACACAGAATTGACGGCAATGCTTGATGGGGGTCCGTAGGTAGAGCTTTCTTCAGTATGAAGAGTTACCCGCCAAGCCATTTTCAAGTGATTGCATGTGTTGGGAATGGTTCAAAAGCAGAGAACTTGAGTGCCTTATGAGTTGAAGCCAAGGGACGTTGGGCGTTGTTTTCTCTGCTTCAGCGACAAAAAAGGAAGGGTTTCTTTTATCGTATTGTAACGAGTGATGAAAAATGGATTAATTACAGCAATTCAAAGAATATAAAGTCATAGGGGCTGCCCGGTCATGCATCTACGTCGTCGCCTCGGACGAATATTCACGCTGCAAAGATTATACTCTATATTTGATGGGACCAGGTCGGTGTTATTTATTACGAGCTGAAACTAAGGGAAACCATCACTGGGGATCGATATCGGCTTCAATTAATGCGATTGAGCCGAGTTCTGAGCGAGAAACGCAGAGCTCGTTAATATCTATCTGAAAACGCTGAAATGGGAAGTCTTATGCATATGGGGCTCGGAGATTCCAAAAGTGATTGTGGAAAAGCCATTGCATCCGGAAAAAGCGACTGTTAGGTGCGCATTTCGGCATGGAAGTGTCATTGGGCTATATTATTTTTTAAAAATACCCCAAAAAGAAAGGATCTACGGCCGCAACCAATTAAGGGGCGGTATTTAAATGGCATTGTATTTCGCACATAACGGCAAGGTCCAAACGTTATCATAACACAAAAGTTTCATCGAAATCATCGCTTTATGTGTGTTTTATTTAAGTTCACATTTGAAACCGAAAAATGGATAAGCCTATAATAAATTGTCTACAATTTGGCAAGCATAAGGCTTTTAGTCAGTTTTCAGTTCTGTGAATAAAAATAGTCTGCATTGCCGCTACCTTCTATATTCCTCATATGTAATAGGCAACTTTACACGTCGTTCACAGTCATGGGCTACCCATCGCCAGTATATGCCTATTTCTATTCCAAGGTATAAAAATATCGGAAAAATCACCATATCTCGAAAACGGAGCATTAAATAACGATTAAAATGTAATTTTTGTTAATTTTTTTTTTAGAGGGTTGAACAAAATGGATGACCCGTATTTTGTCTCAGATTTTGTATGACCCACATTTTGTGCAACCCTCTTAGAAACACCACAACGCACAGTGGGTTGTTTAAAAAAGAAAAAGAATATTGAAATAAATCTGAAGTTTCTAAACGTGTGGTCCGATTTTGATGAAACTTCGTATGGCTACAGCAGAAGTGTAGTCGAGTTTAACTTTGCACCTTATATTTCTCAAAGAGGCTGCCCCACAAGGCCTCAAATAGGGCGTTCTAGGGAATTTGAAAATTTCAAAACGGTATAACTTCTTACATTTTTATTCGACTTAAAAATTACATCTCTGTGTTTAATTCTCTATTTGAGATTTTCTAAAAAACTTTGTTTTATGTATGTTTTATTTGTTAAGCTTTAGTAGTTATTCGATTTTTAAAATAAAATTTTTGGTTTTTTCTACCCACCTTAGGTCACTTTTTTTGCTATTTGCTAATTTTTTCCAATAGTTTTGAAACTTTTTTTGTTGTATTGATGATACAATTCTAAGTATTTGGAAAAGAAGAATTTAAATCTAGAATCACTTCGTCAAAAGTTATAAATTCAAAATTAAAAAAAATTGATTTCTCCAAATTTAAAACTTAAACTTGACTACATCTCTGTTATAGTCTTGTCAAATTTCATCAAAATCGGGTCAGCCGTTTAGAAACTGTAGATTTATTTTCATTTTTTTTTTTTAACCATCCAATTTGCTATGTCAAAAAGTATTTAAAAACTCGGTTTTTTAAGGAAATAGCTAAAATATAAAAACGCCTTTAGCTCGAAAATGAAGCGTCCTACCATAAAAATAACATAATTTTAGATCTCGGCGAGAATCTTAAATCAATTGATACCCTTTATATAACAATAAAATTGAAAAAAATCACTAAGATGAGAAAAATCGCTTAAAATTTTAATACGGCTAAATATCATGTTAGTAAAGCTTTCTATTGCCAAAAAAATAATATCATTTTCACACTTGGGAAGGGATAGCTATAGAAATAGAAAAAATCGCCAATTTAAAAAATCTCAATAGCCACATTTACAATATGGCGATGTCATTTGCACAACAGATGGATCCACATGCGATAAATTCAGATGTCTGTAACAAATATTTCGTAGGAAATGTCGATTACATCTGGTCCTAAACATCGTACATGTATTAACTCCTAAATCGAATATTTACTTTATAGTCCCCATGTTCAAAATGACACACATATTTTATAACAGCCTGTGGTTATTTTTTGCAACATCTCACAAAATCCCCATATATTTTTGTATGGCAGAAAATTTTGGAGATTTTACTGACCCCAACAATACTCGGCCACATGTGATTCTTAGGGAAAATTCACTTGAGAGTAAACAACACATGTGTAAATTCAAAAATTGTCTAAACAAAGAGCCCAAAAAAAAACACAAAACAAAACAATTGAACATAAACATGTTGTCTGCTAGACGAAGGAGAATTGCGATCGATAAACTAAACAAATTGATAGTGGTTTTTGTTAAACGAAAACGTTCATTTTGAACATGTTCACATGTTTTTTTTCTGCGATTACCTGTTGCAGACAATCATTCGTTTCAGCACATACTGATGAAGGTGGCGATGGTGGTAGCAGGCAGGCAACATTGTTTGCCGTACGTCAGCCTGTGAACTACATTTCAATTAAAAATGTAGTTCATTCCCCAAAAAATCAAAGTGACTGGTTGTTTAAATTTATAAAATCAGTGTTTGTATACACAAATGTGAGTATTTATGTATATACGAGTTATGTTTTACATCATTATTTGTTTTGATTTACACGAAACGCACGAACAAGTTAATACCTCGCAAACGAGACCCAAAGATGTTGGCCCGTTTTGAGTTTATGCTGCCGCTTCACTATCAGTAGCACTCGAAATTGATTTGAACTAAATTAACATGTGCTATCGTCACTGATTGATGCCCCAGCAGAGGACTAACAGAAACGAATTGTCGAAGAGAATTAAATTATTTTCATAAACATTTACACACATGAGAGGAGACCACAATTCACTTTTGCCATTGGCTGCCAATCAATAAATGCATTCATTTTTCATTCGTATTCGACGCACTTTGAAATGTGCAACAACTATTAGAGAGTGTTTGAAGCTGCCATTTCAATGATCACTGCTCGGATGTGTAGTTAAAGAACAATTTATGACCGACATCCAATCGGTTAAATATATAATGATTTATGGGGGGAGATGGATCAATAATAGAGCTGAAATTTTCCCCCTAATTGACTACAATGTGGCAGACAGCTGGTAGAGGAGATATAGAGGGTGGGCCATAAGGGTGTTGGCGGTTTAAATATTCAATTAAAAAAAAACTACGAGACATAAAAAAATATATTTGTATTTTTAAAAAGTAGAAGCATGGGAATTTTTAAGACTTA
>JAHXMU010000425.1:75889-101848 GCA_019455685.1 Philornis downsi
CTCGCATTTGCTAATGAAATGCTTAATCGATTTTCCAATTTTGACAAATTTTCTTTTCTCTGACGAGACTCATTTCCTTATGAATGGGTTCGTAATCCCAAAATCAAACACCAGAAACCATTGCATAGTCTTAAAGTGACAGTATGGGCAGCAATCTCTGGTAGAGGAATAATTAATCCTTTTTTCTTCGAAAATGCGCGGGGCCAAAACGTCACGGTTAATACGGAACGCTATGTTGAGATGTTGGACGGATTTTTGGCTCCAGAAATTGAAAGTTCAAGAATACTGAATTCCAGAACTTGGTTCCAACAAGATGGAGCTACCTGTCACACATCAAATGACTCCATGGCGGTGGTGAAGAAGATGTTCCCTGGCAGACTGATTTCGAAAAGAGGTGCTATCCCATGGCCCCCACGTAGTCCAGACTTGACGCCTCTTGACTTTTTTTTTGTGGGGATACCTCAAACACAAAATCTACAGTAATAATCCAAGAAACATCGTTCAGCTCAAGGAGAATATCCGTGATGAAATGGCAGCCATTACACCAGTATTACTGAAGAAAGTTTTCAATAATTTTCGTTTGCGGTTAGAGGAGTGCCGTCGTAGAGAGGGTCACCATTTAGATGATGTTATTTTTAAAAAATAAACTCCATTTATTACTCTATGTGTACAATGCCTTAGATTTATTTTAACCATACCTTTTGTATTTATCTTTAATCTATTTTTTAAATATGCACGTTCTATTGTGCCACCCTGTATATAACGTATAGTAAAAAGAAATCCATTATTTTTTCAGCAGATTCTTTCAGTAATTTGTATCTCGTGTCATATAAGTGCGATTAGGTGACACTAGATGGCATTAAAATGATAAAAGTTCATTCTCCAAAAAACTACTAAGAAAGTTTTGTGATTGCTTGACCCAATATTGTTTGATTGCGCACAAAAATTAACACCAGCAAAGAAAATATGCGCTACATTTTAAAGTTTTTCTCCAATAAAGGCAAAAATCCAAGCAAAACAGGTGAAAGTTCATTTTAATGATTTTGATGCTGTAACTGCAAATCACGCACAATTTTCTTTTCATCGATTCCATTCCGGCAATTGTGAAGTCTAGAGTGCACCGTCCTCTGTAAGACCACTGTGAGATATGCCCACAGAATAATGGCAATCGTCAAGATAGACCGTCATGTAAGCACTGTTTTTTGATTGCCCAGGTGCTAAATATTGCACCAAAAAGCGATTTGAAATGATTGGAATGGGGCTGGAAACGAAAGAAGGTTGGTATATGGATGCCTCACGAATCAAAGCAAAAAAGTCCACGGGTCGAATTTCTTAGTTGAGAGCATTAATCTCAACTCATTCAGAATTACTTCTTTCGCAAAAAAAAGCTTTGCAAAAAGCTAAAATAGTCTTGAGCTCAAAAAAAGTAAAAATAAAGTGGTGGTTATTCAAAAAGAATCACGTTTTTACCACTTCGACATTCCAATCCGTGTACGTTTACCGCTTCCATTGAAGCACTTTTAAACCACCTCCATAAAAAACGTAATGAAGTACTTGAAAATATTGGTTCGATTCCTATTTTTTTTTTTTTTTTTTTTTTTTTTTGATTTGTAACTAATTAAAACAAAACATGTTGGTATTAAATGCTCCAAAATCTGTTCTTTAAGGATCATAATATGCTTCGATGACTTACTTTTTGATAGCCGATGTAAAGAAGCTCCATTTAAAGTTTTTGAGGAAAATATTTGTTTGTCCTCCTTTATATGATGACGGATATACTTCGTTTGTCAGTCCATTTGTACAAACTACAAATACTCATTATTCGTCATAAGAATCAATGATACTGGGTGCATAAGCTTCGATCCTACGGAACATTATGGAAATTATCAAACCTATCGGAATCTGTGGGCAAATTTTGTGTTAAAAATAACCTTAACGATGGTTTCTCGTAAGCAATTTTAGTGGAATGATTTATATTGGGGAAACACTTTTCGAGGGAACTTTTTTCCTGACGACAATTTTTCACTACCTCCTCATCAGAGAATGTGATGAATGTTTGCTTCTTTGGATGCATTTTTTTAATGGGTATACAAACAAACTTATATTATGCAGACCAAACTAAGCATAAACAATTGAATGGTGGAGTACAGCACGACGAATTTGTTGGTGTCGAAAACAAAAACACAATAATGTTGCTGGAAAGCCGACAGATTTTTTTTAACAAAAAACAAGAAAAACGAAGTTTTGCGAATGTTTGTCATAAGTCAATGCTTGTGGTGCTTTTCGAGTATATGCAATCATGAACGAATTCTCATTAAGTTGAGAATTTCAGATGCAAGATGTAAGATTTGATAAACTTTTCACAATCATTCATTATACCAGTTCTGCTGATGATGAACCATGGCTAGATCCGATTTAGCTACACACATACCCTGGTATTATGAAAATATTATTCTGAAAAAAAAAACACTTTTCGTGAATCAAGCATTACCGAAAGCTAAAACGATCTTGAGTTTGAATAAATATAAAAACATAGTTATATTATGGAGACTGAACTAAGCATAAATAATGAATTTATGGAAAGTTTTAATTATTTGCAGACGTACTTTTTTCCTTTTATTTATTTTCCAAGAAATAATGATTCAAAATCGAGAACTGAAATTAATTTAATATCTAACATATTTTTAGCCGATAAAATAATAAACGTTATTTGGACTATAAATCAGTACAGAAATTTCAGCCATATGAACTGACTTACGCATACCTTTTTCCAATATCGTCTAGCATTGATTAGAAATTGGCGAATTGCCAGTAGGGGCGCGTTAAATCATTAAGTTCTTATAAACAAATGCTCTGAATAAATTCACTGTAAACGTTTATAAATTATAACTTACCAAACTTAGTTATAATGTTATGTCTTCGGCTAATTTATGTGTAAGGCACCCTAAAGCGATCGGCAATGCAGATCATTTTCATTAGCAGAGCTGTTATAAGTATAAGTCTGACGCTTGCCAACATATTTTGAAAGATAAGAATTTAGGAGTAGATGAGTTGTAACAGTTAATTTTGCCAATCATTTCAAATTTAATATAATCGACAAAAATTTAAGTTTGTGACGTCAATCATTTAGCGTTTACAAGGTATGGGAGGTATCCGAATGACCGTAGCAAAACAGTCCATTTTCATTCTCAGAACTATGTTTATCAAACGATTGATATGCGTCAAATTTAACAAAATATAATGCAACTGCTTGACTAATATGAAGCTAAGAACATACAGGTTAAATCGGTAATTGGTATGGGAGGTAAAGGAAAGAGGTGCAGTTAGTTCATCAACTTCGAAATTGTATCGGGAATTATGAAGCTGTACAGCGAACAAATCTGTAAGTGGCAGCAGTCTATGAATAGGCTGTTACAAGAAGACATTTTAATTTCGGAAGGTCGGTAAATTTATGTAGGAAGCGCAAGAGTAGATGTGGCAATGCGGTCCATTTTCATTTTGATATCTAATTTTAGAAGCTCTTGACGTAACTGTAGTGATTTTAGAATAACTGGGTAAAAGATATGAACATAAGAATAATTAGTCAATTCGATCAAAATGAAAGTTATTGAAGTTAATGAAAGGTACCAGAAAGGAAGTACTTAATCGCTTGTTTTCTTGGAATTTTGCCAATTGTGAGACTATGATGCATCGGGCAAAAATTTAAGTTGCTGCAACTTTTAAATTAGGAGTTACATGAGAAATAATGAATTTAGAAAAATCGGCCAATTTATATGGGACCAAAAGAAGTGGACATAGATAGCCATTTACAATCCCCGGCTACGATTAGAATAAATGCTGAGTTATGCCAAATTTTAAGAAGTTTCATTATAGCAGTTATCGTGTCCACCAGCCAGCCAGACAGACGGACATCACTCAACTGACTTAAAAAGTCATGAAGCACATGTAGTCCAAAAGACACTTGGTGGTTTAAATGCGTACTTCTGGATGTTTTTTTTTTTTTTTTTTTTGTTTTGCCGCATCAAATGGCATATGCGCTCATTCCCCTTGGTGGAAGTATAAATAGCTGTGATTGCTGAAATGTGCTAAAGTTTGTTCGTTCCCAGTTTTTAATATGTCTTTTATATCTATACCTAAAGGCATGAACGCATTTACAGAACGAAGTGCGTAAAGTACGGAGTACCTACCTAAACGTGTTTCAGGACTTTGTGCTGCTGCCGTAGATGTATATGAAACTTATTACAAATTTGATACAGCCTAACATTTTGCCAAACAGCAGCCGTAGATTATAAACATCGACATTTCCTTTCTGTTACCTCTCAAACAAATTGACCGAATTCTTTGCTCCACGTATCGCAGAAAAAGTCAAATATACTTGTCTAATATACTTTTTGTATTTTCCACAAAGATAAATTATTTTGTATCGGTTTTTGAGGCTAGGATTTTCAAAATCTAGTATTTTCTCAAAAAGTCGCAAAGTTTTGTATGCCATCAAAAAATTTGGGCCCCTGTTTGAGGCCCATTTAGTGGTTACCCGTGGCTGTTGAAAGACTACGCGATGAACCGCTATGAAACAATCCGGCAATGTTCTCAATAGCTTGGCCAACCCTGTGCGATCAAGATTTGTAGAACAAATCAGTAAAAAAATTAATTTCAAATTTTATGAATTCAAATTTAATGTCGCAACTCTAAAATATGTAAAGTCCTAAACATACTTGCATAAGCCGGCAACAATTGAGAAATTGGAAGCCAATATTACTTGGTCCACTTGGCAAATACCATTCCTAATGCTAGAAACCGTCATCGAAAATATGAATCTCAGAATGGGCCATGCAAGACATAGCTATGGCCAGTATTTAAAAAACATAATCTTTAAACAAATGAACGGCCACCATTATTTCAGTTAGGCCTAATTTAATAAATATACTACCAAGGATTGTTGCGGCAAGAGTTATGTACCGGCTCATTACCACAAGAGAGGACGTGCCTAAAACGACATCATCCAATAGATAATACATCGACTTGTTTTATTTTTGTATACTTTACTCGCAGCAGTGACGTTATATATCATTTGGTAAAAGTATTTGGTGAAAAAATATATCACTCAAAAGGAAACGCTTAAGATACCAAGTACCTTTTGATATCCTTTAATGTGTTTCAGGACTTCAGGACCGTTTATCTAGCTGGTTGGCTGGCAGACAAGATGAAATACATTAAAACCTGTCTTAGCTTTTTTCCCACTTCGATACCGGTGACTGTAAATAAGCAATATCGGGCCATCCTTTATGGATTTGGGCCCATTACAAATTGAAAGATAATTTGTTTTAAAATCGGTACAGAAATTTCAGCATTGGTGCAAAGGTGCGTCAGAAGACAGAATGCGCGCAGTAAACCAATACATTATCTAAAAGTACTCTGAATTAAAGTACAATAAGGAAGAAAATTATAATTTCCTGGAGTCCTGCTATTAAATATTACAGATGGATCACCGATTTTTGCACAATCGGCATATTTATATCTGTAAGAGGCGGGATAAAGCAGTTTGTTTTAGTTTGCAGAACAAAGTTGAGTGATCACCTGATGCGGACAAAATTGTATTATATTTAGTTGACAATTCTCGTAAATATTTCTCAAACTTTTTAAAGCTTGACACAGCCTAATATTTCATCGAGGTTTGTAAATGGTCTATATTTTTCTATTCTTGGACATTCCATACAAATAGTCCGACTTTCCGAAGTGAATTTTTTCTCTATAATTGTAGTGAAGTAAATTTTTGTCTGCCGTACGGCTTTGTAATGCTTGGTACATTTTGAGAAGAACTACCGATTAGCCACGCCTACAGGTATCTCTCATACTAATAACCAATTTAATTCAAATATTCTTCATATATTTCAAGCAGTTGTACGAAACTCTGTGAAACATGGCACACATTATGGCAATTCATAAATTTAGATTTGAAAATGAAAGTATCACCTCTGGCAACTCCCAAACATTTTATTAAATTTAAATTATATATGCTGGTATTCATAGATTCCATTCAATGCAGATATTGACTAATACAAAAAAAAAAGCGATGGTCTCTCTATGTCTTCTTAGCGGAGCTAAAATTTCCCACATTTTATTGTGCTTCAAGTAAGAACATTTTTTGTACAAACACATCGAATTTCCGCACCCCTTTGGCGCCCCGCACACTTATGCACTAAGCCAAAGCAACATCGGTTGAAGCTATGAGCGAAGTAGTTCACCAGACTGAAACCTTTTCACTAGTTCTTTGTACTATTCAATAAACATGCCAATAACCATAAGGGAGGTCCCTATAAAATCATATAACGTGGAGTGATGATCTTCTTCCCATTACTTTCAACCTTCCTATATTACTTTCAACCTACAAATAAACAATACAATTTATAGTAAAATTCGGAAGTTGAGTCATTCTTCAAAAATTTGATTTAGTCCTTGCATGAGAAAGTTTTATCCTACTGGACTAATTTAGCCTAGTTGTAATATTTGTGAGCCATAGCAAATTTAGTATTCATTATTAGTCAGGCCCACAATTAGGGCGTCTCTTTCAGAAGTTTATGAGCTAGTAAGATGTTAATAACTGAATAAATGATAAAATTAATAAAAAAAAAAAAAAACTACTCAAAATGTCCTTCATTCTTCATTGTATTGAACTGGCTTCAGTTTTTGTATGGGCAAGTTTTTTTCGCAACGGACCGATTTTGTTCACCTGCAGTCTGTAGTGCAGAGAACTTTATACCGACCCATTGTCATATAAGGGGGCGTGTCAAACAAGTACCAAATTAACCCGTTTCTTGATATGATTCTTTCCATCGTTTCGTAAATTTTTCATTGCCGTCGTGTTTGCTGTTAGTAAGTGGGCAAATAATAAAATTGTTGAAAAAGCCAGAAAATTTTTCTCGAAGTGGACTCAGTCCTTGTAATGCACTTTTTTTTGTCCAATTTAGGTCTAAATCTGCCTATAACTGTGATACACAATTACGTCAAATTTCAGCTTCTCAGTCCACGCGACCCGAATTCTATGGCGCTTTCAACAGAAATGCAGCCGGATGGACGGCCTTGATCATATCGAAACACAGGGTGGCGCATCAATTACAATACAATAAGAAATTAAAGTAACTTTTTTCAATTCAAGTATTTCACTTATTTGTTGTTGTTTAGAAAATTCAATTTTATTTTATAAAACTAGTTGGTTTTGAAGATGATGCACCGTAAATGCTCATTCACGCACATGCGACACCTGATCAGAAAATTATTCATTCAATTATTGTTTTAATGGGCTGCTTCAATTCAGTGAAATTCCTTGGTTTCCTTTTGTACGCCTCTTGCTTGACATAAAAAAATCTTGTGCAGTCAGGTTAGGAGGCTTTGGAGGCCAGCGGAAAGTGAAGTTTGTAGATTTTCATTTGTTGGGGAACTTTCGTTCTGTTCTCCATCTTACTGGAACTAAATGTTATTGAAACGTATACGTTTTCAGCGCAGTTATGGGTAAAAGTAACTCCTTCAACATCTTCAAGCAGCGGTCCCCATTGGTACCCGTTTTGTGTTTGGAGCAGGATTCGTGTGCTGCCCTGTATATTTTTTTATGGGGTGTTGAATGTGCATTTTAACTTGTTATAAAAGAACAGAATAATAAAAATTACCTGGCAAGACAGAATTTGTTAAAACCATTTTTATCTATCGATAATTCGGATCTCTGCTCAAATTCGATCGATTAACCTACATTAAAAAAATAAATTCATTTGCATTCCATGAATGAGATAAGAGAGAAAAATTCTCATATTTACTAATAACACGCATTACATTTTTTACACCCACTCAACTTGTCGCTGTTCAAGTAATGATAGGTGGCTTTATACGGTATCGAACTCACGATCGTGCGAGCGATAGTCGTATGTACAAAACTCGCACCACCGTCGATTCTGAACAGTGCTAAAAATTTAAATTTTGACACCGAAAACTTGCATCAATAGCATCCGTAACAATTTAAAACGAATGGTTTCTTCTGAATCCAAACATGTGAAATATATTTTACCAAATCTATTCATTACAGAAAAAACTGCGTTATACGAGAACGAAGATAGTCTTAAGAAAATCTTCATTTCAAAAGTTAGAGAGTGATCAATCTAAGGAGTATTATCCCACACACTGCAAATCTTTTTTGAATATTTACATATTAGATCAATGTTTTTTATATACTGTACTAAAGAAATATTATTGTAGTTCTTAATCCGGTTCAAGATTATTTAGAATGTAATTGATAAACGTACGAAATTCATTATATTGATTATTGATTATATTATATTGATGCAACTTGCTGGACGGATAGCTATTTTGGTATTCGCCAGAACACCATCTTCAGCGACATTAGCTGTCAGCCAAGGTCGATAATTAACTAAAAAAACGAACTTACTATAGAAATTCTATATTTACTGACACCCCATTGAATAAGAAATCCAAGCACTTAATATCCTTCTATTTCCAGACACCTTGGAAATCATCATTGCCCTCTACGTATAAAGCCGGAACTTCAAGTGCAGTAAGTTATTTCTACATAGCATCCTTATAGCCATCTATGATTTCATCAATTACATCTTTCTTATTTCAGTATTCCTCACGCGATGATGTCAGCAGTGGCTCCAGATATTCATCTTCACTGGCCTCACCCACCTCATATCGACCATCATTTTCCGGTGGCACCTACCGTTTAAAACGAGACACTACCTCTGTACCTGCCGCCACATCGTATGTTAGTCGTTACGCCTCGTCCTCTTCCGGTATTTCGTCAATTAGCAAGCCTGACCCTAGTTCAATAAGTGATTCCATGAGCTCCAAATCCAGCTCTCAACTGAAACGTTATGGCTCCACGTCCAGCAACTTGAGCAAATGGTCACGCGAACCAAGTCCTGCCGCATTGGAGCATACTAATCGTATTAGATCCCGCGATCCAAGTCCAGCTACCAGATCACTTAGAGGCAGATCACGTGATCCTAGTCCTTCATTAGACAGTAAATCCAAAATCGGTTATAGCGCTTTGAGTTCGTATCGTATGAATGTACCCAAAGGTCCTCCGTCCACATCGTATAACACGCGTTATGGTGGCACTAGCACAACCCGGACGCCATCGTCGTCCTCTATAGCAGACAAGTCTATATCATATCTAACTGTCAGTGATTTTAGGGCCAGAACGATAAGTAAAGCAAAGGAGTTGGCCGAGCGTAAATCAAATGAAAAGGAATTGGATTCCACACCCACAATTGTGGTAGAAGTAACGCCACCTACCAAGGAAGAAGAGAAGCAAGAAGAAGTCAATGAAGACTCCGAAGTCACCGAGGAATCAGATACTTCGGAGGACGATGAAGAGGAAACGGAACCGACTGAACAATTTGTAACCATAAACGTTTGTACGCGAGGCACTTCTCCCACACCGCCCGGGGCCTCGCCCTCGGTACAAATGACACGACATGTCGACATAGCCACAACCGTGGAGAAGGCCATGCTGCGTTCGACCAAGAAGAGAAAAATGATAGAGAAAGAAATGCAATCGGATCATTTAGATGATTCAACGAAATACTCCAGATTCGGCTTGAACAGCTGCTTGTCATCCTACAGTCCGCGCAGTGATCGTTATTCACCTTCGAACCTACGCTACAGCACTAGTCCCTTGTCAACCACCTCGAAATCGACATCGATTTCCACAAACGAAAGTAAGCGTGAAGATTCGACTACTTCCAGCAGCTGTGCAAGTAGAACAATTAAATCGCCAATAATGAAATCCAAACTTTCACCGCCCAAAGTGGGCAAGATGAAGTCGCGCCAATCTTCTATGGAAAGTCTAAGTCCCCACAAACCGCCAGTCAGCCCCAAAGCGGATTCTCCTTACAAATCACCGTCGTCATCATCTAATTCTCCCAACCTTTCCATCAGCAGGTTGCCCAACAAAGATTTTCGCAAGTCTTCTTTAAATGTGGGTCCCACTGATCGGCCACGAAAGTCCCGCACTCCTAGTACAGGCAATGATTCGGATCTCAATACCGTCGATGCTTTAAATGGCGCCTTGCAAGCCATACAACGTCTGGAGAGATCACCCAGCGCCGGCTCTGAAGTAAGCAATGTATCCACTAGATCCATCCGAAGTCGTAACTTGGCCGAAAGCAAACTGAGACCAAGGTGCCACAGCAAACCACTGGGAAGTTCAACGCCACCTTCGCCATTGAGCAGGCAAAACAGTGGCACAAATTTCAAGCAGAAAATGGCAACACCATTGTCGCCTCTGATTGCGCGTTCGACTAAAATTGCAATGAAGGCGGCTACATCGTCATCAAGTGGCACCGACAGCGCTGCGGAGGTGAAAAAGCCCCTTAAGAAAATCGTTAAAAAGAAAGCCGTTAAAGAGATATCGAACACCACAGGCAGCACTACAACCTCCCTGAGTAGCCACACTGCATCGGAGAGCCAAAGTACAAGCGAAACGTCATCGGCACAACCACCAGTTGCGCCTACGACAGCTGCAAGTGGCAAAGCTAAAAAGTCTGAATCATCGGTGGCAAAGAAATCACCTACGTCCTCCCGCCTCGAAAAAGATCCCCTCAGACGCCTTAAAAAATTGTCATCCGTATCGAACTTTTTTGTAATGCAACAGAAAAATACCAACAGCGACGACCAAATTTACCTTGAAAGCTCCGAAACCTCAGGAGGAGGAGGCGCAGGTGGCGGTAGTGGTAATGCAACTACCGATTTAGATTTGGGATCATCAAAGTCGTCTAAATCATTAAAGAAGAGCAGCAGTTTAACGCGAGCAAACGAACCGAAAACATCGACAAGCAAAACGACCAAATCGAACAGTAGTACCAGTGCCAGTAATTGCAATAGTCCCATAAATCATACAATCGATTCTGCAAAAGAACATCCGAATCGCATTGCGAAGTCTTCCTCAAAGTCCACCGTATCTGGGAAATCAAAATCAAAGTCCAAATCCAAATCGCGCTCAGCATCCGATACATCCTCATCGTATTGTCCACAGAACTCCAGTACCTTAAACGAATCATCAAGAATGCCTACTGATCTGGAAAGCGAATCAGTATCGCCGTATGCGTCCACAAATACGGCCGGCACCTCCACCACGGGCACCGACTCTGAAGAGCCCAGTTGGTGGCAGGACACCAGCCAACAGATCGACACATCGTCAGCCTTGGATTTCAGTTTCAAGGATGAAATGCGTTTTAAGGTGAGACACGTCGATTCGGGCGAAGTGGGCTGGTGGTTGCGCAATGACGACGATGATACCTTGGCCGATGATTTAGCTACCCTGAATCAAGACGAGGATGTCGAGGAAGTGGGAACCGACATCTTTGATGAAGATAACTCGGATCCCCTGAAGACGGGACAAGAAATAGAGGATGTGGAAGTCAAAGAAAAAGCATCCGACTGGTGGGTAACAGAAACGAACGAACCTCAAATAAACGACCAAAACGAAATATCTTGTCAGAAAGGCCAGTTAGATTACAAAACGAATGATTACTGTAATGAAGCAGATTACATGCAGGACCCCAAACCCTTTCCTCGAAGTCGCTTGACCCCAGAAACTGATTGGTGGCAAGACGAGGAAGAGGAAACTGAAGCAAAACTATCTAAATCCAATGAGACGAGTCCGACCAAACAAAATGGTAGCATACAATTGAAAATTTGTAGGGTCGAGTCCGGAGAACAACCATGGTGGGCGCAAGAAGGAGACACACAACAAGGGTGTGATGTAGAAGAAACCCCAGAAATTCCAGCGGAAAAAGTCGAGCCAGTGATGAAACAAATGACACCCGAATCATCCGAAACGACTTCTAATGCCAGTGCCCCAAAGAAGTGGTGGATGTCCGGACCCACTAAGAAACTTTTCAATATTCCTCGAGTTGAATCAGGAGAGAAGGCTTGGTGGCAAGATGATCATTCTGATAAGAACAGCAAGCGCAGTAAATCCCGAGGCGAGGAAAAAACCTCTAACAGCAACAGCAGGTCGGACCAAGAACAAGTTAAAACGATAAAACTCTGTAATATACCACGTGCAGAGTCGGCTGAAAAGGCTTGGTGGTTGGAAGACGGCTCCGATAAAGACAAAAATCGCAGCAAATCCAGAGATTCCGAACGCTGGTTGAACACAGACAAGGAAGTCAGCCGGGAAGTAAAACCAAATGAATTTATTTCACAGTCGTCGCAAAATGGTAAGCAAGCATCATGGAGAGAGAACAGCAAAGAGGGAACTCAGGCCGAAATAATACAAAACGAAGTTTATTCGCCATCAATTAAGGGACAAAAAGAACGCTGGTTAGAGCAGAATAAGAGACGATATGCTGAGCAGTCAGAAAACGCATATCGTCCAGAAGTCCAACAAAGATATGTCGAAACGCCACAGGAAACTTGGCTCGATGATACAGCTATACAATATACACGTCAATATTCTCTGCCGTCTAACCACGAAGATGAAGAAGTACAACATTATAATCAATACCAGAATACTTTACCACCTAATCGCGCTGAGTCACAAACCGAACTGAGTAATTCATTTAATTTCGAATACTCAGAACGTCCACCTCCACTGGGTCAATGTGCCAGTCCGGTGCAACATGAAGAAGAGTCGCCGCACCGTGACAATCTATGCACATCGCCCTATAATAACATTCCAATGACAAAAGTTCAGCAAACACCAACAACACCGCCAAATCAATTGTCAGTTTCACCTGCCAACGTAAACAATAACAATGGCCACGACGATTTGTCGGCCTATCAACAGGAACTGCAGCAGCTGAACCAACAGCAGCCATCATTGGTGCAGCAACAATTCTATGCCAAACAACAAACGCCGCAACAATACCAACAGCAGCGGCAGTATAACAACAATGATTTACGTTCAAAAAACACGCAGCTTTTCATTTCACGCCATCAAAACATTGACGAGCTTTTGAGTGGTTCGTGTCGTCCATTAAGTCCGCTCTTCTTTGACAATGGAAGCTTTCAAACAATGCCCACACAGCGTAACATGTTCCTCGAAGAGGTGACGCCCGATCAAGTGCGCATTCACGATAGCACCGCACAAGTGCCGTTCATTCAACGCATGGAGAGGTGAGTTTGTTAGCATGATTGAAATGATGAGGATAATTTAGTACTCAATATTACAAAGTTAATGTTAGTTTTTGTGGGGGGAGAATTTTATGAATAATTAGAAGCGATAGTTTTAATTTATCAAATATTAATTGTCGCAAAGGGGGAATTATCCTACCTTACTTGTATATGATAAGTCATTGGATTTTCTGCTCAGTTGAACAACAATTCTCATTTTCGTTTAACTTTCCCTGTTGGCCAGCAAGATGTTGCCCATACCAAATATTTAAATATTTCACTATTTTTATTTTTTTATGTTGTTTTTGTGAGCGAAAAGAGCAAAAAGTAAAATAACGCAATAAGGCAATCGAAGCAAAAAGTCAAGCAAAACGGAAAATGCCAATAGAGTTATACTTTTACCCGGAGTTAAATATCGTTTCCTTCCTTCCCTCTTGTAATTTCTCATCCGTAGCCGGCAGCAAACCCAAATTTATATCCGGTACACACAAAATTTTTTTAAAAATCAACCACTGCCATCCCAAATTCGTAACCTGAAGTCACTTAAATTCTCGTCATTTGTATTGCGTTGTACCACTCTCGGATATATCCCATACAAATGTCTTATATAACATACATATATACTCTTAGATTCATATCTTTCATTCGACTACGCTATACTCAATATAATTCAGCTCGTTTCATTATATTTTCGAATAAAATTAAGGACACGCCCTTATAATACCACACATACGAGTACAATTTAGCCGATTTAATATTTTTCGTTTACATTTTCCAAATGAAGGACTTCAGAAAGTTATTCTATAACTTCTATACCTATAACTTCTATACCTTTTATAACTTCTATACAGCGATATTCTATAACTTCTATACCCTGTTTATAGTAAGAACTGTCAAACTCCTTAAAGCAGACATCAACCTCAAACTCCACCTCTTCATTGTTGGCAAATCTTTTATAATCCGAGGGAGCTAAATCTGACGAATAAGATGCGTGATGAAGGAATTCGAACTTTAATTCATTAAGTTTGATCATCGCGCAATAGTGGATGTGTGAACTGGAGCATTGTCTTTACGAAACAACACTTTCTTTTTCGCCAAATGCGGCCTTTTTCCATACTTTCATCACCTAAATGCTGGCTTAATATTCGCCGTTGATGATTTTTTCTTTCAGAACATAATCAATAAAAATGGTAGCAAAATAACAGACGCCATGACGTTGCCTGCAGATGGAACCGTCTTTGCCTTCTTTGAGCGCGATTCTCTCATTCCAGTCCACTGTTTTGACTGTTCCTTTGTATCAGGTGTAAATTCACCATCTACCATTCATGGGATTAAAACGACGCAAAAATTCGGCTTTGTTGCGGTGAGACATCGCCAAACACGTCTTCACGACGCTGGTTTTGTTTTATTGAAAGCAAGCGCCGCACTCATCTTGCGCACAGCTTTCTCATTTTCAAATCCTTGGTCAATTTACGACGTATAGTAATTTTTGAAATGCTTGTCGTTTCAGCTAGCTCACGCACCTTCAGCCGATAATCATCTAATGCCATTTTGTGCACATCTCAATTGGTCGACCACTACAGTGTTGTTCGTCTTGTACGGACTCGTTTAAACTCTGGCACCCAATTTTTTTCCGTACTAAAGGGTAAGGAGCAGACTCCCCCAGAGTATACGCAGAATCAAGCTCGGCTTTAATACTGGTTGTACTGAGACCTTTCAGAGGTTACATAACGGTGACCAATTTTGTCCATGTTTACAAATTCACTGAGACCGTTTATTTTTGAACGCTCAAATAAAAATACTAAAGAAGGTTACGCCTTGAAACATATGCTTTATAAAGTTGCCATTTTTCACTAAAATAATTCTTTTTCAAGCTACTGGCTCCATCTATCTATACCTCAGGTCGGCTAGTGATGACAAGGTCGAAACATTATAATTAAATAAAAGTTTCATCGAAATCATTAGGTTGTGTGTATTAACTTCACTTTTGAAACCGAAAATAGATAATCCGTTACATTGTTAGCACTTTTCGTATTGAATTTTGTACTTTTATTAACGGCCACTTAGCATTTTTTCTGGAATAGCTCTGGCAGCAATGGTTGTATGCATTAATAAGAGCTTTTGTTGTGATGCTAAAAACTTTTAAATTTGTTTATTTTCCTCACTTTTGTTTTGATTATTGCTTTCTCATATTCATCCTAATTGTTTCGTATTCTTTTTCCGCAGAGACGACTGGGAGCGTAACACTCAGGTGGCTACAAATTCCAAATCTCCTCCACGTTGTGAACAAAGAGCGGTGAGTGAATACATTTTCTTTTTGTTTATCAACAAATATAATAAATATCATGTATTTCAATTTCTTTCTGTTGGCGAAGAGATTTTATTAGATGTTATACTAGCGCCAATTAGCACTAATTTCTTTCGGAACCCATTTGCTTGCGGTGTTTATATTATTGTTTATACGAGTATTATTATACGTGGTATTAAATAGCGGAAACCTTTACGAATTATTGAATTTTTGGTCAAAAGTACTTATGGTCAAAAGTACTAGTGGAAAACAAGAGTACAAATTATTCCAAGTTGAAAATTAGTAGAAAACTCTCACCTCTAAAAATTATTCGCTTTTCATTCGGGGCCGGATAATCTTTTTATAAAATCTTAGGCATTACATAGGAACAATAACGGTTATGAGTAATTTGTTAATTTACCTTTTTCCCCGGTAAATTTAGATTTTGTTCAACCTTTTAAAAAACGTTTTAAAATTATTTTTTCATGAATTATTTAATTTTTTCCTTTAAAACCTTTTTCGCCAAGTATGATATTGAGACATATTTCAGCATGAATTAAATCTGAAATAATTATACTAAAAATTATTATAAAGTGGGACACAAGAACGCAAGATTTAAATTTGGCGCCTTTCGAAGTGTCATTGTTTGACGTTTGAATAAATGTTACTGTTTGCTAGTAGAAGGTACGAGGTTAGTAAAAATAGAGCGCTACACGAATGCACAACGCATTCTCACTGTGAAATTGTTTTACCAAAATGGTGAAAGTTTTGCGGCTACAGTTCGCAAATTGCGGTCAATTGGGGTCGCAATAATGCTCCAAGAGAGTCAACTGAAAAGAGATTAATGGATAAATTTGCCAAAACTGGGTCTGTTAGTGATGTAAAAACAACAACGCGCCTTCGACCAGGTCGATCGACAGAAAATGTCGCAGTTGTACGTGATGATGTCGCTCAAACTCCATCCACCTTAATTCGACATCGAGCTCAGCAAAATGGTGTCTCCAAATCCACTATGCAGCGAATTTTGACGAAAGATTTGCATCTTCATGCATACAAAGTTCAATTGACTCAGGAACTGAAGTCAGCTGATCATGGACAGCGAAGGGAGTTCGTTAATTGGGTATTGGAGAGACAACATGAAACTGCTGATTTTGCCGATAAAATCATCTTCAGTGACGAGGCCCAGTTCTATCTTGATGGCTTCGTCAATAGGCGGAATTGTCGCATTTGGGGCGAGGAAAATCCTTGAGTGATTCACGAGAAGCAAATGCATCTTCAACGTGTCACTGTGTGGTGTGGATTTTGGGCTGAAAGAATCATTGGACCTTTTTTTATGAAAATGAGGCATGTCAAGCGCAAGCAGTCAATGGTGTTCGGTGTCGTGAAATGATAACCAGTTTTTTCGTGCCTAAAATTGAAGAAATGAATGTGGAGGGCATGTGGTTTTAACAAGATGGCGCCACCTGTCGTGTAGTCAGAGAAACAATTCCATTGCTGCATCAGTCATTTCCCGGTCGTGTTTTTTCGAGTTTTGGAGACCAGAATTGGCCGCCTTGATCGTGCGATTTAACACAATTAGGCTTTTTTCTTTAGGAGTTTTTTGAAGTCGATGGTTTACGCGGATAAGCCGACGACGACTCAAGTCTTAAAAGAGGAAAATGGACGCTGCATTAATGAATTGCCGCAGCAACATTAATGAAATACAACAGTCATTGAAAATTTCATTAAAAGATCGAGTGTGTGCCAGCAAAGCCGCGGCCGCCATCTGCCCGATGTGTTGTTCCATACATAACCTCATTCTGCCTACTTTACGATATAATAAAGTTTCACTATTTTTTTTTTTTTTTTAATATCTGTGTTTATTTAAAATTTAAATTGTTCGTTTTTGTTGGGACACCCTTTAGCAGTATTCAACTTAAAAAACGATGTGACTACGAAACGATATTTCGACGTGAAATGACATACATATATAAATAATTATTCAAATGAAAACTTGAAATATTGAAACGTTTGTATTGAAAAATTAATGTTTCAATGTCTTCATACCAACTATAAACGAATTTCGTTATAAAACAAAGGAAAATATATTTTTTAAAAAAGTATAAAAAAATGAATATAGTGCCTTAATATTGGCACTAAAATGTAAAAATTTAAATAGAACTTGGTGCCTTAAGATTGGTACTAAAAACTAATAGGTGCTAAAAATTTAATTATATATTTATATTCAGTTTAAACCTGCTTAACTTAGATTCTGCCTATTAAGGAAAAATAAATAAATATAAATTTTTCATTTATTTTTACTTAATAGGTAGAATTTAAATTAAGCAGATTTAAACCGAATTCAGTAATAAAATATCGATTCAGTAATAAAATGAAATTCAAGCAATATCTTGACCGTTGTGCACCTTCTCCCTGAGGATGAAGGTAGTAACAAGTTGATACGACCAAAAATGTAATACTTAAAGGGAAGCGTTTATAAAGGGTGATGTTTTAATCGTAGTTTTTTTTTTAATCGAACAAATCACTCAAAATTGGTTCATATATTAAAATTTGTTATTTTTATTTTATTTTTTATTGAAATCGATAAATTGGTCTTTGCCATTTAATTTTTAAAGATAATTTCATGCAAATGTTGTCCGTTTTTTCGAGGTGCATCGCTAATTCATGTATGGCATGTGGCTTTTCATCATTCCAGATGTGACAGTTTTGCTCGTCTATGTATCCGTTCAGCAAGATATGAGCCTTATCGCTGAACACAATTTTTCGATAAAACAGCGGATTTTCATTGAGCTTTTGCAAGGCCCATTCACCAAAAATTAGATGTTGTGGTAGGTCATTCGGCTTCAATTCTTGCATGAGTTGAATTTTATAGGCTTTCAAACCCAAATCGACGTGTAAAATTTTCCTTGTGGTTGAGTAACCCATTCCCCATCGCTGAGAACGGCGATGAATTGACATCACGATCGTCATTAACACTGGTCGCTACGGCTGCAATATTTTCTTCTGCGCGCACTCTACGCATGGGAGTCGATGGTTTTATGTCCAAAAAAGTAAATTTAGTGCGAATTTTTTCTGAGATTTTGAGATAACAGCACGAATTGTTGATTCAGCAGGTCAATTATGACGACGAAATGGTCGTATCAAACGATGCGCATTTGTCACATAGAACGAATTTTGATAATAAATTTCAACGATTTGCAATCGTTGCTCGTTGGTTAGTCTTTCCTTGAAGAAATGGCAGAGTATACTGTACACTTTTCACTTTGACAGATGACGTTTGGACGCAATTACCAACCAGTGCTGCCAGCCTGAAAAACTTAAATCTTAAAAAATCGCCGTTTTATGTTTTTTTTTTTTAAGTCGATTCAACGATGTCCGTCCGTTGGGTTGGTTGGCTAAGCGACTGAGTGGTAGATACTATAACTACGATAAATTTTTATGAACCTTCTTAAAGCTTCACACAGCCCAATACCGGGTTATCCGACTTGCGGCTTCAAAAGTAAAGTTAAATAAAACGCACATAAAGTTATTATTTCGATAAAACATTTATTTTATTATAATGCTTGGACCTTGCCATTGTGTACGAAATACTAAATACAATGTCGTTTAAAAGACTGCCTCTGGATTGATTGCAGCAGTGGATCCTTTTCAGGTAGTTTTCGACTGCTTCTTCGCACATTTCGGGCAGTTTCTCGCCGATAACTTGATGATGTTAGTTTTCAAGTGGTCCGACGATAGGGGATAAACATAAACACGCATAAATACGGACTTTGACGTAGTCCCCTTTATAATTATGATGACCATAACCACCTTGTAATACGCGAAAAGTTTCCACATTTGAATCACTACTTTTGTAATATGTTTTAACTATTTTTACGCGTTCTTCGATTCTTACCATAAATGGCATTGGCCATTACCGTAAATGGCAAACCTTTCACTAAATAGATAGCGTTTGAGTTGACAGGTATTAAACAGCTAACAGCTTTACCAGAACAGCGGTTTTAAAACCACTAAATGGATAACCCAGTATTTGCCCAAATTGTAGTCGAAGCTTGTGAATCAGCTATATCGGCTCACCGCTTCTGGTAGTTTCCATACAAACTCACCGATTGTGGAAAATTCAGTTTTCTCCCTGTAAGTCCTCGTCCCTAATTTGCAGCACATCAAATCTTTATTCCTTACAGTACTTCATAATTCCTAGGAAGATTTAAAAAATCTACTTATTAATCCAAATCCTTTTGGTACCTCCCATATTGACTTGATATCTTCCAATCGGTTGCACTAAATTGAATCGAGTTTGTCGCACATTCAGCGTTTGCCAAGGTCTCGGAATGAAGAAGGAAACCACACCCTTTCTGGTTGTTCTCATACAAATTGACAGATTTTTCGAAATTCCATCAATCCTCTGTAATTTGTAATCAATCGTCTTTTCTAGTATCTTCCATACAATTGACAGATTTAACCAAAATATTCTTAAGTACATACAGGGTTGCCCATATTCGACGGACCCATCTGGCAACGCCATAACTTTTGACAGAGATGTCAGATCGCTTAATGACATACCATGGAACAATACACGCCACGCGAGCGCTCTGAAATAGTTGAAATTTACATTCAACAGAAGAAGTCAATTGTGAAAACTCAACGTGCTTTTAAAATATTAAAAAATGTGAGAAGTGCGCCTTCTAAGAACACCATTAAGCGTTTATACGAAAAATTTTCGACTGGTGAGGCTCTTTCTAATCCGAAGAGGCCAAATAAAAGGCGACCAAGGCGATCGGCCGAGAATATCGCTGCCGTACGAGCCAGTGTTGAGAGGTCCCCAAGAACATCCCAAAAACGCCGTTCTCAGCAGTTAGGCATGGCTCGGTCTACTTTACAACGGATTATTCGCGTTGATTTGCATTTGTTCCCGTACAAAATTCAATTGACGCAAAGATTGTTGCCTGCGGACAAGCCTCGTCGATTGGAATGGGCCCAACGAGTCATCGAAATGGCCGATGATGACGAGCAATTTTGAAACAAAATTATCATGTCCGATGAAGCCCATTTCACATTGAATGGGACCGCAAATAAGCAAAATTGCCGTATTTACGCCACTGAAAATCCTCAGGAGATTCAAGAATTGCCTCTTCATGACGAAAAAGTCACAGTTTGGTGCGGCGTTAGTGCGAAAACGGTCATTGGGCCGTTTTTCTTCCAAAACGAAAATGGCCATGCTGTTACCATCAACCAGGAGCGTTATCGCGACATGATGACCAATTTTGTGATGCCAATTATTCGTCGAAAGCGTATGAGGCAGTTCTGGTATCAACAAGACGGCGCTCCACCGCACACAAGTCGCATAACAATCGATTTTCTGAAGAATTTGTTTCCGGGCCGTTTGATGTCGAAAAGTGGTGATTTGGACTGGCCACCGCGTTCGCCCGATTTGACGCCCGCTGACTTCTTCTTGTGGGGACATTTGAAGTCAAAGGTTTACGTTAACAAGCCAAGGACCGTAGAAGAGCTCAAGGATAACATTGGTGAAGAAATAGCCGCTATTCCGGCCGAAATGTTGGCGAAAACGATGGAAAATGCTGCAAAAAGGGCACAATACGCCATCAACGCCAGAGGCGGCCATTTGAGAGATATCATATTCAAAAATTGATGTAAAAAAATCTACTTGGAACAAATTAAATGAATAAGATTGCCAACCGCCAAATTTTTATTTTTTTCTTTAATTTTTTTTTAAAAACATGGGTCCGTCGAATATGGGCAACCCTGTATCTTCCAAACGATTATACCAAATTCAACCAAAGTTCAAAATTTACCATATATATATTATACATTTGTATAATTTACGATCTGAGAACGGAAATGGGCGGCGGTGTCACACCGATTCTTGTACTTACCATACAGCTTGTTCGTTTTATCGAAGTTTTATTTTCCACTACAAGCTCAAATTAGAAGCTTACAGTTACTTCAATTATCGTCAATTACAATGCATTATAATACTTGATAAAATGTGAAAATTGACACAATGACCACGCCCTCTCTGGCACTTCTCATACAAACTACCTAATTCAGTTTATATATTCCTAGATCATATAATTGAGCATGGAATGGAAATAAATTGCGAAATAAATAATCATTCTACAATTCTCCAATGGAGGACTTTAGAAAGTTACAATATTGCTTCTGTTATTTTTCTATAATTCAGAGTATTTTTTTGCAGCAACACAAAAAGACGGGCGAAGAAATATGCAAGTTAGCTCTCCTGACTGAAATTTCTATATTGGTTGATCGATATTTTGAGGCAAAAATTGTTTCTGAATTCAAGTTATGTTAGCATTTTAATAGACTCCACTCCCGGATACAATCCGAAATCTATATACTCGTATAATGGAAGGTTCATATGGAAGGTTTGATGAGTTATATTCATCAGGAAACTATAAATTTTTTGTTTGAACGTTTGCCTGCGATTTGCTAAGAAAATTGATCCTTTTCACTGCATAGTTTTATGTGTACTCTTGTGTAGAAAACACCGAAAAAATTGAAAATCATGCGATCAAAAGTGGACTGCCCTATAGTATGTAGCTTTCAAATAGATACAATTGCGGTTCAAAACCTAGCCGACCTGACATATAGATTGCGCCAGTAATTTTAAAAAATTATTTTGGTGAAAAGTGGCAACCTTATAGAACTTATGTTTCAAGTTTCAATACGGTACGTTGTTTAGTATTTTTACTTGAGCCATCAAAATTAAACGATCTCAGTGAATTTGTAAACATGGACAAACATGGTCACCGTTATATAATCCAATATTTTCCTCTAAAAGGTCTCAGTCCAATCAGCATTAAAGCCGAGCTAAATTTTATTCTGGGGGAGTCTGCTCCTTCCATTACGACGGTAAAATATTAGGTACCAGACTTTAAACGAGGCCGTATGAGCTATTAAGACGAACAACACCGTAGTGGTCCACTAATTGATGTGTCCAGGCTAAGAAAAACAGCGACGTGAAGATGTTGGAGTATGGTATTTGGCAATGTTTCATCGAAACAAAGCCAAATTTTTGCATCGATTTATAACCATGTTTGGTGGATGGTGGATTCACACCTGATACAAAAGAACAGCCAAAGCAGTGGACTGGAATGGGAGAATCGCGTCCAAAGAAGGCGAAGACGGTTCCATCTGCAGGTAATGTCTGTTATTTTGTTATAATTTTTATTGATTATATAATGAAAGAAAAAACCATTAACGGCGAATATTATACTAATCTATTACAGCGTTTAGGTAATGAAATTGTGGAAAAAGACCGCATTTGGCGAAAATTAAAGTGTTGTTTCATCAAGACAATGCTCCAGTTCACACATCAACTCTTATGATGACCAAATTTACTAAATTAAAGTCCGAATTGCTTCATCATGCACCTTATTCGTCAGATTTAGCTTCCTCGGATTATTTTCTATTTCCAAGCTTGACAAAACGGCTCGGTGGCAAAAGATTTACCAACAATGAATGGTGGGGATTGCGGTTGGTGATTATTTTAAGGAGTTTGACAGTTCTTACTATAAAGAAAGTATAGAAGCTATTAAATATTGCTGGAAAAAGTGTATCGAGCTAAAAGGAGAAAATAAAAAAGAACGCCCTCGTATTTAATGCAGAAAATTGTGTTGATTGTTAGCCTAAGGGTTTGTGTAGCTGCATTGTATTCATTGGGAACTTCTTGCACTATTACTAATCCGAAAAATAATGATTCTCTCTACATTTTACTTAACAATTCTTGATATTTTTCACAACGCATACTTTCTAGGCAGCCACTCAAATCTTCCAGACTTGCAATTCCCGAATGATGGTATTAAATTTGTCATTCGTTCTTGATTTATGAGTCTTTCCCAAGACATTGAAGGTCTTCATCAAAATGATTTGTTGTAAATTATTTATTCTAAAAAAAAAAACATTCTGAGTTCCAGTTTATATTCAATATTCCTACACATTCAGTGCAAAACCGCGATATTTATTAATCTAACCTCGAATATTTCCATAAGAAATTATTATTATTTTTTATCGCTACTTTCGTACACCAACAGTTTAACGTTAAACTATTCTGTGGCATCAATCTTCAACTCTTTTTGCATTTTTAAAATTATTTAAGATTGAGAAACAACAACAAAAATGATACAGATGCCATTTTCGTTGCGGTAATTTTGGATTTCGTATTGTTGTGACTAATTTTGTCTGCAGTATCAGTTTTGTTCTCAGGCAAAACTCAGACAAAGTCATCAAACAGAATATTTGAACATGAGTCATCATCCAGCTTTGACGACGGCGACAGCTGCCGTAGTTGTAGATGTTTTGTAGTTTCGCCATAAGAACGAACCACCACTGCGACAGCCATTGAAAATGCGAGCCAAGTTCTTATAGCAGTTTGAGCTGTGTGGCATCGCACCACGTCGACAGTGGTTAGGAAAGATTTTGTACCTAAAAAATAGGATATTTTAATTTACAGAAAATTGGTAAGAAATCTAAATTGAATCGAATAGGAGTTATGGAATCCAAAACAGGCTTCCATTAAATTCACCCTTTCCTTAAAAAAACTAAAATCGGTCCTTTTCCGTTGGTGCAAAAGTGCGCGGAAGGCTGCGGTAAATTGCTAGATTCCATTCAAGAAAAACTGCGTATTAATGAACAATAAAACAAACAAAATTATAACTTACTGAAGTTAGTTAATTGTCGCAACTTATAATTATTATAACTAACGCGATAATCGTTCGCATGACCCCGAGTTCAACCCCGTATACAGCTGTGCATCATTTTTTGAGTGGCGGTCACTTCGAAGCCCCTGCCGAACGTTTCGAGTAGTCGAGTAATCAGCAAGTCTGGTCAATGTTTCTCAACCTTTGACATTCAGAATCATCGTTAAAATGTAGGTCCCATTGAGTGCGTCTAAAAATAGAATGTGTGTAGACCCACTGAATGTTAGAAGCTCTCCCATATCCCATTTATGAGATGCAATAGAATTTGTTTATTGTTTTTAGTTAAGTTTAATATGTTATAATTTATAATCATTTACTGTGAGTTAATTCACAGTATTTGTTTAGTGATTTACGAGCTCCACAACTAGCCAACCTAACGAAGAAGATACACATAATGTTGGGAACAAGTTTTTTTTTTTAGCTCGATACACTTTTTTCAGAAGAATTAAGAACCACCAACCTCCTCAAACTCCACCTCTTCATTGATGTCAAATCTTTTACTACCAAGTCATTTTGTCAAGTTTGAAAATAGAAAATAGTCCGAGGGAGCTAAATCTGGCCAATAAGGTGCGTGATGAAGCAGTTCAAACTTTACATCATTAATTGCGGTTTTCGCAATAGTGGATGTGTCAACTGAAGCATTGCCTTGATGAAATGATACTTCCTTTTTCGCCAAATGTGGCTCTTTTTCCATAATTTCATCACCTAAATGCCGCAATAAATTAGCATAATATTCGCCTTGAAGGTATTTCCTTTCTGAAGCTAATCAATAAAAATAATCCCACGCGCATCCCAAAAAGCAGACGCCATTACCTTGCCTATACATGGAACCGTCTTCGCCTTCTTTGCACACGATTCTCCCATTCTGGAGCATTGCTTTGACTGTTCCTTTATCTCAGGTGTGAAGTGGTGGACCCAAGTCTCTTCCATGGTTATAAATCGACGTAAAAATTCGGTTTGTTATGGTGAAACATCGCCAAATACTCTACTGAAGCATATTCACTACGTTGTTTTTGCTCTATTGAAAGCAAGCATGGCAAATGTTCAGAAGATATGAATATGATCCAGGACTATATGGATTAGATCGGAGACACCAGAAGTTCTGTAGTTGATTAGCCGAGTTTTGTCACATTTTAGATTGCTAATTAGGAGCTACAGTAAAAAAAATCAAATCAAAAAAATCGAAAGTACGAGAAGAAAAAGAAGTACTACTACTGCTGTCTACCAATTAGCAGTCGTGAAAAACTGAATTTCCAATTATCGATGTAACAAAAAGAATAGCCAAGCCCAAACGTCTTGTAAGCACTGTTTTGATTGTCCAGGAGTTAGACATTTATAACCATTTGAATAAAGCTGGATATAAAGAGAAGTTTGATAACTAAGTGCCATGCGAAATAACGCAAAAAAAAAACCTCAAAAAAAGTTTGGAAGAATCGATTGTCCCTGTCTCTTTGCCAACAAGGAGAAAGGCGCAATGGAATTACTTTCAAAACATCAATAAGTCATCGAATCAAACGGTAAATGTATCACCTAAATCGGTACGTTCTAGCTATGCTTAATAAGGTCTTCAATATCATGCAAAACCATGGATTTCGTTTTGCTGCAACTTGTATTTTTTGTCACGCCTATTTGTGCGTATACCCCAGGTCCCCTACCCCGATACGCAATGTTTGTCGCTAGAATTTTATCTATTTATGATCAAAGCTAAATAAAGTCTGAAGTTTAAAATAATCTCAGCTTTAACTCTAAATCCATGATATTGCCATTCTGGCAGACGAACACTTAACACATAATCCAATGATTGCC
>JAHXMU010000425.1:106848-120603 GCA_019455685.1 Philornis downsi
AAATCACGTCAAGTTTGGTCAAATGTGAAGGTTTTGCTCACTGTTTTCTTCGATTGCAATGCAGTGGTGCATCATGAATTCTTGCCACAAGGTCGTACGGTCAATAAGGAATACTACCTTGAAGTTATCCGCCTTTTGAGCGAAGCAATTCGTCAGAAACGCACAGAATTGTGGAGAAACCAATCATGGATTTTGCACCATGATAACGCACCAGCTCACACATCGATGCTTGTGCGTGAGTTTTTGGCCAAAAACAAAACTGCAATCATGCCTCAACCACCGTATTTACCGGATTTGGCCCCCGCTGACTTTTTTCTCTTCCCAAAACTGAAGACACCGATGAAAGGAAAGCGTTTTACTACGATTGAGGAGATAAAAGAAAAATCGAAACAGGAGCAGTTGGCGATACCAAGAAGTGCGTTTTAGAAGTGTTTTGAGGATTAGAAGAAACGCTGGCGCAAGTGTATTATATATGAGGGGGCTACTTTAAAGGAAATAAAATAGAAATTGATGAATAAATAAATACTTTATGAAAAAATTTTAAAATATCGGTTATTTTTTGATCACACCTCGTATAACCGCCGAAGGGTCATATTCTCGCGCGAAACTACTCTTAGTCTAATTTCCCCAAATTTTGTCAGATAATATAAAATAATGAAATGAAAAAAAATTAGACTGTTGTTGCTTACAAATTAGGAGTCATAAAGAAAGAATCGAATTTCGGGAAATGGCTTAACTTAAGGAAAATTAAAAATAACAAATAAAAATAACGTTTGGGAGGAATTTCATATAAAATGTCATCCACAATTGTGGGTCATCTTTACCTTACCTTTTTGGGCTATTTTCATATGGCTCAAGTTAGTTGATGAAGTTTTTTAAGATGAAGAATTTCATCAAAGTGGGGATTTCATCAAAACGATTGGTTGAATTTACTGCGCTTAAAACACAAAAAAAAAACGGATTAACACAAAACAAATCAAAAAATAAAATATTGACTAAACCCTTAATTGACTAAATTCCCCAAAATGTATTTGTATTGAAGTGAAGCTATTCGATAATACAGCGTTCTGGTACACAAAAGGATGAAAAAGTTCCCACTTCGAAAAGATCACATATTATAATCTTTTTTAGGTCAGCATTTTTTTCTTTCGAGATATTGTTTGATTGGGTGATAAATTATATAATAAATAACCCAGTCCTTTTGGGCGATTTTTCATATTTAATTTCGACAATTTTTATTTATTTTTTTTTTCATATCTTGCGACATTTTTATATAAATTTTTAATTTTATATATTATAAATTTTCGGACCATGTCGCCCCAGAAGGGGTCTGACGATGCAGTCCATTTTCACCTTAAGGGGTCGCGGTGGTCTAGAGTTCGAAAATTTAGGGTATTTTCTGGAATTTTTCTTTACAATAGGCTTCTTATTTAACTTCTTTTTACATACAAAATTGGAAAAAAACGTTTTTTTTTTCAATTTTAATAATTTTAAAAATGGCGCTAAAGTTGACCCTCCCGAGAAACTGGACCTGGATGGTGTTATCCATTTTGGCTCTTCTATTGGGTGTCCCAACAAGAACGCAAGATTTAAATTTTAAATAAAACACAGATCTTTAAACAAGAAATCGTGAAACTTTATTACATCGTAAAGTAAACCGAATGAGGTTATTTATGAAACAATACATCGGGCAGATGGCCGCCGCGGCTTTGCTGGCACACACGCGATCTTTTAATGAAATTTTCAATGACCGTTTTGCATAAATGCTGCGGTATTTCATTAATGCTGCGGCCAATTTCCTCTTTTAAGACTTGAGTCGTCGTCGGCTTATTCGCGTAAACCATCGACTTCAAAAAACCCCGAAGAAAAAAGTCTAATGGTATTAAATCGGACGATCTAGGCGGCCAATAATGGTCTCCAAAACGCGAAATAACGCGACCGGGAAATGACTGATGCAGCAATTGAATTGTTTGTTTGGCTGTATGACATGTGGCGCCGTCTTGTTGAAACCACAAGCCCTCCATATTAATTTATTCAATTCTAGACAAGAAAAAACCATTTACTGTTTGTGCTTGACATCCCTCATTTTCATAAAAAAGGTCCAATGATGCCTCCAGCCAAAAATCTACAGCGCACAGTGACACGTTGAGGATGCATTTGCTTCTCGTGAATCACTCGAGAATTTTCCTCACCCCAAATGCGACAATTCTGCCTATTGACAAACCCATCAAGATGGAAATGGGCCTCGTCACTGAAGATGGTTTTATGGGCAAAATCATCATTTTCATGTTGTCTCTCCAATACCCAATTAAACAACTCTCTTCGCTGTTGCATAGGAGCGATAAAATGGGTAAAAATCCAGATTACTGTGAACATCGAATTACAGGAACAAATCGGAAAATGGTTTAATTTCATACGGGAGACACCAGAATGTGTAGGTCGGTGTAAGCTATTTATAGGTATAATCCTAGGCTGCGATCTGGTAAAATATTTGACCATGTTAATATTTCATAAAGAGTTACGGCAGTCATTGCGTCCATTAGTCAGGCGGCTTGAAATCATTCAATCGACTTAAAAAGTCAAGAAACACATTTAGCCAAAAAGCTTAAAAAAACGAAAACGAAACGAAAAACGGCTGGCTTAAATCGGATATATTTTCATTCTTTCGAGTGAAGATATAAATGCGCCAATTTAATGTGGATTGTGGCTTTTGGGCCTCTAACAGATATAAAGCGGGGGGTCAAGTTATCGAAGCCTCTAACCCATATGAAATCCATGTCCGAATTTATCGTTTTCTGCATATGCACCTTCGTCTTGTTCGTCATTTCCGTCGACATTCAGATAGAGGCATGTCTTTAAATAGTGGGCGTCATATCATTTAACAGATTATCTAGCACATTTGGGGGCAGTCTTTTCTTCCTATATGTCAACCAACCGTTGAAGTCGGTAACACCCGTTATGCTGGTATAAAATTTAAGTTTCTGCAACAGATGTTACCTATTTTTTTTTGTTTGGATTTAAATAAATTATACTACTTAATCAATTCATTTTCATTGCTCAAGAAGGCTAACGTAAAAATCTACAAAGGTTTTTTCATCAAAGGCATATCGTATTCCTTGCTTCCTTATTTCCAGAGGTGTAGGACATTACACGGTCGATTTTGACTCTGTAAAATATAACAGTCATCCAACTTTGCGCCTGTTCACGCATTCTCCATCACCAAATTATGAATGATATGGAGAATGTTGTCATTGCGGTCTTTTGCTGATAGCAAAGATAAGATGAAGCATTGACACGTTTCTTCTCCTTTTTTTTTTGTCTCGTCTGATTGTTTGAAAGTTGTAATTTCAGAATAATTTTCTTCTTCTTTTAGTTGGTAGAGTAGAGTAGAAGGCAAAGATGAAAACGTTCTTACGCATATTTTCATGTTCAGACAGATGAACTTTTGTGTAATTGTTGCATTATGTCGCACGTTTCATGTAACACATGTACATTTGATACGTCGGTCGGTATCTCGGGTTATCACAGCGCTCCCATCTTTCATTTGTCATATCTCCAGAATTCCTTGTAAAATGCTGAAATTCACATGGCAATCTTTCTGTACGAAGCTGGAATATTAAATGTTAACGTTAATATTTTGAGCCACCTCAGCAAATGTTGCGTTTTATTGTAAGGGCTCTACTCAAATTGGGTCATTAACCCCAACGTCATTCGCAATAGTTGTCTTTGCGATATGTTTTTAAGTTCGACCTGCCGACATACGCTGAAAAGGAAACAAAAATTTTTGAAAAAATTTCATCGAATTGAACACAGAAGTGTGCTTTCGAAAATTATGTTATTTGATTCCTTTTTCCCGTGCATGCTTGTTATATTTTGTCCAAATTTTTGAATTTTTATTTCAAAACAAAATGTGACATTTCGTATTTTACTAGCAGTGCTATTTCGAGAGACCACGTTTTAATATCTATTCAAATTTAGTTGCAAATGACGGCTATATCTACCTTTTCAATTTAGGTAGAACCCTCAAAGTTCTCGATTAGTTTTCATATCTACAGGATGGATAGCGGAAGTGTTATTTATTTAGTGAAAGGTATGCAATTTACGAATACAAATCGTTTAACAAGCGAAGAATGCGTAAAAATAGTTAAAACTTTCTACAAAAGTGATGATTCAAACGTTTACACTCTTAGTGAATTACGATGTGATTACGATCGTCAATATCGACCTACTATGTAAGAAATTGGCAAGATTATAAAAAAAATTTGAAGAGACTTGAAACGTTACAGATGTGGTCAGGCCTGTGCATCATCGGAATGCGCACACTGCCGAAAATATCGCTCTTGTTAGTAAAAATGTGGCGGATAATCCGAATTTCAATTTAGAGCGCTATGACTACATATATATGACTTTTTTTTAGCTTGCAATTGAAGATTATGAATTGGACTGTATGTGGTTTCAACAAGGCGGCGCCACGAGCTACATGACACTTTATTGCATGAGAAGTTTCCAGAAAGCGTAATTTCACGATTTAGCGAGGTCAATTGGCCAATAAGATCATGCGATTTGACGCTGTTAGATCTTTTTCGTGAGGCTACGTGAATAACCCAAAACGTTGGAGCATTTGAAAACCAACATTTGTCTAGTTATCGCCGAGATACTGCCAGAAATGTGGGAAAAAGTGGCCGAACACCACCTCAAAAGGATCCACTGCTGTAACCAATCCAGAGGCGGCCATTTAAATACATTGCAATTCGTACAAAACGGCAAAATCCAAGCATTAAAATGAATTGAAAGTTTTATCGAAATCACAGCTTTATGTGTGTTTTAACCTTTTAACTTTAACTCTAACTTTTTTTTTTAACTTTACTTTTGAAACCGAAAAATATATAGAGAGAACTCAATCTGAGAGAATACCAATTATTGCAACATCCTGAACACGGGGTCAGCTCGAAAAGTTTGGGAAAATTTTGTATGGGAGGTACCATAAAAGGCGAGGTTATCCGTCCATTTTTTCGAACTATTTTTCTGTTAGAATAAATTGTGATGTACGGTAACAATTTAATGTAACTGAAGAAAAAATTTCATTCAAAACTACCAAATTTAAATTTTAATATACTAAGCCTAGCTCTGCGAATGAAAATGTTCTGAATTTTCACTCCCCTCACAGTACCCCTCCTATACAAAAATTTGAGTGCAAATCTACGAATTAGGACTTAAAGGCAGAAAATTAAATTACGATAAATGTATAGCAAATAGAAAGGTACAGGGATAGAGGTGAAGCCCAAAAATTCTACCAAAAGATAAAAAGTACAGGGCACGGAACAGGGCTCCCTTCCTGTAAGGACAGCGAAGGAATGTTCTGCAATTATGGAGAGAACATTTTTATAAGCTCTTAGTTCTGGATGACAGCACGAGTGAGGAAATCAACTCAATTATCGACGATAGCATAAATTGCCCAGTTTCGAGCCAAATAGATATCAGAACAGCAGTATTGCGACTTAAGAACAACAAAACTGCGGGCGTTGATGGCCTGCCAGCAGAACTGCTTAAAACTGAGCGATGAGCTGATAAACAGCCTGCATCAACTCCTAAATACAATTTGGCTTGAGGAAAACAAGCTTGATGATTGGAATTTGAGTGTACTGCGTCCTGTGTTTAAAAAAGGCGATCCAAGTGTTTGTAAAAACTATTGTGGTGTCAGTTTTTTACACATTGCTTATAAGGTCCTGTCAAGTGTGATATGTGAAAGAATAAAGCTGATTCTAACCGACCTGATTAGACCTTATTAGTATGGCTTTAGACGTGGTAAATCAATAACTGTCCAGATATTCACACTGCAACAAATTCTGGAGAAGGCCCAAGAAAAATATTTCGACACGTACCATTTTTTCGTCGATTATAAAACTCGATAGTCCGATACGGAATTCGTCTTTGTAAGATGACGCTGACAAACACGAAATCTTCAGTGAAGATAGGCAAAGATCTAAGCGAGCCTTTTTACACCAAACGAGGATTTAGGAGGGGCGATAGTCTATCGTGCGCCCTCTTTAACATACTGTTGGAGATGATTATGAGGAAAGCTGCAGTTAACACGACTGGTACCATCTTTAATAAAAGCCATATGTTACTCGCATTTGCAGATAACGTAGACATTATTGGCAGAAAACTGCGAGATGATACTGCAGTCTCCTCAAGCATTGAGAAGGAAGCAGCAAAAATGTTTCTGGTGGTAAACTAGGACAAAACAAAGTTATTGGTTTCAACGAACAAAGAGTCTACTCGTTTGGGACGCCATGTGATCGTTGACAACTATAATTTTGAAGTGGTGGAAGAATTCAGCTACCTCGGTGCCGCTGTAAACAAAACGAATGATGCAAGCATGGAGATAAAGAGGAGAGTATTGCTTGCTGGCAGATGTTAATACTGTCGAAAAAGAAAAATTTGACTGTACCAAACTTTGGTCTGCCTTGTTATATGGCGCAGAATCCTGGGTAATGACGCAAGCGGATGCATCAGTACTAGCAGTTTTCGAGAGGAAAATACTCGGAAAATATATGGACCCATATCAGCGTTGCATGAACAGTGAGCTGTATGAGTTATATGCCGAAATCGACGTGGTCAAACGCATTAATATACAACGATTGCTTTGGCTGAATCATGTGCGGATGGACCCAAATGCTCCAGCATGGAAAGTTTTCGACAATGTACTCGATGGACGGCGCAGAAGAGGGCGACCGAAACTCCGTTGGAAGGACCAGGATTTTGAAATACTGTGGAATACTAAAAATGTATTTCTAACTCATATTCGAAACAATAAACAACTCACTTCATACAATGATTTCCTTTTTTACCTGGAACAACATTAAAAATCTACATTAGTTTTAATTCTCTATGGAAGCATAATGAAATGGATATTTTAATTCTGGAACCTGTATCGGAAATCTACCTTTATGTATTTTCGTTTCTTAGTCTGCAACAGATCTGAAACTAAATTTAGTTCGTTCCCTACCAGGGGAAGGAAAAACAATGACGCCAACAAACTACGAAAGATAAAAATCCTTCAAATAGTTTATTTTCTGAAATTACTATACCAGGCTCTCATACATTTTTATAGCTACTCAAAAATTTTGTAAATTTTCTGAATCAAAAAAATTTAAATGAAATACAAACAAAACATTTCATAAATAGAATCAGAATAAAAAAGTTTATAATTTCGTTTCGGGTTTAAGAATCAAAATAGAAATTATTTGTAATATCGTTATCGACGTGTGAAACAAATTCAATGTAAATTCAAAGTTTTCCATTTTTGAATTTGAATAGTGTAAACTTTAAATAGCTTTTATACACAAAAAGTTATAATTTCGATAAGACTTGTATTTCAATAAAATGCTGGGATCTTACCATTATGTACGAAATACAATGCCCGCCTCAATGACCGCCTCTGGTTTGGTTGCCGCAGTGGATCCTTTTCAAATAGTTTTCGACCACTTTTTCGTACATTTAGGGCAGTATCTCTGCCATGACTCGACGAATGTTCGTTTTAAATGCTCCAGCGTTTTGGAAATTCTCCCCGTAAACATGGCCTTTGACGTAGCCCCATAAAAACAGTCCAACGGAGTCAAATCACATGATCTTGGTGATTAATTGACGTCGCCAAAACATGTAATTACGCATTTTTGAAACATCTCATGCAATTGAGTCAACATCGGTTGTGTTGTGTGGCTCGTGGTACCGTCTTGTTGAAACCACATATTGTCCAGTTAATAATCTCTAATTGCAGGCCAAAAAAAGTCGGCTGTCATAAGGCCATAGCGCTCTGAGTTGACGGCAACGATTTCTTCATAGTCATTTTTGAAAAAATACGGCCCAATGACACCGCCAGACCATAATACGCACCAAACATCCAAATTTTTCTGGATGTAGTGGCTTTCCAACAATCACTTCTGGGTTCTCCGAGCCTCCTTATGTGATCATTTTGCTTGAGACATGAACTCAATCGCTGAAAAAAATATTATTTGAAAAATCAGTATTGAAAGCCTGTTGCTGTAGCACCCAATAAGGATATCTACAGCGTTGTCAGCCAGCATTAATTGTTGCTTGAGTTGGACTCTATATGGATGGAGGTGTAAATCCAAATACAAAATACAAGATAATGACCTGTAAGATAGGTCCAATTGCTAAGAACGTCGTGAAATCGACAAATTAGGATTATCCACCGCTGATCACATCTGTAACGCTTCCAATTTCTTCAAATTTCTTTATAATCTTGTCAACTCCTTGAACAGTAGGTCGATTATGACGACCATAACCACCCCGTAATGCACGAAAAGTGCTCACGTTTGAATCGCCTCTTTTGCAGTAAGTTTTAGCTAATTTTAAGTGATCTTCGGTTGTTAAATAATCCATATTCGTAAATAGCAGACCTTTTACTAAGTACATAACACTTCAGATGACAGATATTTAACAGCTGACAGCCTTGCCAGATTGATAGTTTTGAAACAGCTAAATGGTCAATATCGTATATTGCACTGCCATTTCTCTTAAAGCGCTATATAAGCAAATTTGTCGATTTAGCAATAAAACGTTGACCCTTTTGCATTTCCCGCACAGAGGAGTTTAGAAAGAAAACATTTTGCTTCTTTTATTACGTTTTAATTCTGAGTACATTTTGCAGCAGAGCAAAATGACATTGGGTGCAAATATATGTAAATCACATCAGCTGACCGAAATTTCTGTAGTTATTGTTGTTATCTCTTAGATTTTTGGAAAAGCCTTACAATGCAGATCCACTTATTTTGTTATATGAAATTTGTTTAGTGTTTCATATTACAAATAATGCGTAGTTTCGTAATACTAAATTCATACTAAACTAATCAGTCATTTCCTGTTAGGTCAGTCACTCACTCGTTCACATTAACTTGGTCATTGTCAGCACTAACAGTTGATTGACATGACGTCACAGCAAGTAAACTGTTTTAATCAAAGTTGAGTACCTACTGTGAGTAACTGCGTTTCTAGGCCCAAGTAGACTGCTTGAAGCCACAGAAAAGACCTTGTTAACCGCCTCTATCATCGTACTTAGTGCACCAACAACAAACAATAAATTTGTGAATTATTCAACGTGAATGAGGTAATACCAGAAAAAAAATCGAGCGATTGGCTTCTAAGAAATGAAGTGAAACTCAACATTAAATATTCATTGAAGTTCAGATGCATTTTTCTTTTTCTGTTTCTCATTTTTTTTTTTTTTTTTTTTTTTTTTGGCTGCAAATATTTGTAATTCTGAGGTCTTAAACCGATTTGAAGGGAAAACAATTAAATATAAATATTGAATTTAACAGCAATGTAAGCTGTTGATATTTTCGGCGATATGAATGGCAAAAGTGAATGCGTTTTTAAGTGACGACAAACAAATAATGGCTTAATAACCACCGTCACAGCCAGAAATTATGTTAACTCGCATAAAATAAAAGGTCGGCGACATTGAAAAGAGCTCACAGTTGAAATTAGGATCGGTGATTAAATCATTCTCTTTTGTTATCAAGTTCCATAGGCAGAGACCATAAATAGATAAGTTTATTAGATTATTATTGTTATTGAAATGCGCAACTGCTAGAAATTCAAATTCAGTATGATAGAAAACTTGGAGTTGATTCCACGAGCCCACAAATGCTGATTTATAAATAAAATCTACATTTTTGTGTTGGGGTTCTGCAAAAGTGATATTATTCTTTGTATCCTTATTAGGAAAATATGAAAGAGTTAAATCAGCCAATAGACCAGCTTTTGCTTTTTTGGATGGCGAAACTTCGACACATGTTTTAGTAAAAATATTAAGGTTTAAAGGTTGATGAACATTTTCTTAAAGGCGTTGATATGGACGTTGATGATAGCCTGTTGACGGGAACAGAAGTTGCTGTCCATTCAGTCATTTAAATAATTATTGTCGCATGTTTTCAAATACAGGGTGGCGCACCAATTGAACTACAATGAGAAATTCAAATAACTTTTCTTTAATCAATGCATTCCATTTATTTTTTTATTCTATAGAGAATTCAATTCTATGTCTATTATAACTGATTGCTTTTGAAGATGATAGATGAAGATAGATAAATGACTTCTGTGCCCATTCGCGCATTTGCGACAACTGATCAAAAAATTATTGCAATCGGGATTGTTACATTTCCTGGTTTCCTTTTGTACACCTCTAGCTTGACATAACCTAATGAATGAAGTCTGGTGCAGTCAGGTCAGGTGACTTTGGGGAAAGTCAAGTTTCTGGATATTAATTTGTTTGGGAATTTTAGTTGGAGCTCCGCAATGACCTGTCTGGCTGTGAGCTTAGTTGCTCTATTTTGCTGGAATCAAATGCAATTGAAACGGATAGGCCATCGGCGCAGTTCTAGGTAAAAAACTCTTTCAACATCTTTAAATAACGGTCTCTATTGACAGTTACTGTTACACCAAAGCACGATTCCTGCGCCACCCTGTACCTCTTTTGTTGTACTTTTCTTTATTTCAGAGCAGGTTTTGGCAATAGCTTAGCGATTTACACCACCTACTTGAAGTCCCCCACATTTTCCATCAGCACAAATGAATTTTGGCTGAAGTTTCTGTATAAATGAATATTTAATTTTCTTCCAGTTCCTATCATGTAGAAGTTTCTGAGAAAACATTGAGGTTCAATACCTGAGAAAGTGTGACAAAAGCAATGGTTGACGTACCAATACGATGGATACTATACGAAGTAAGGAAAATTACCTTCATCAGTTACGTGGTAAAACAAATTTCGTTGCATCTCACGAATGAGACGTGGGAGAGATGTTTTTAGAGTCACTCAACGTGACCTACGGTCTAACTGAGAAACATTTGAGAAACATTTCCAAAACTTTGTCGATCATTCGATTACTCGAAGTCTTCGTCAGATATAATGAGGTGACTGTATACGGGATTGAACCCAGGATCATGCGAACGATAATCGAGAGTATTAACGATCGCACCACGGCCGACCACGTTATGTTAATTATGCTATACTTATCAATATGTTAATAATGACATCATTTTGCTTAATACACTCGTATGGTCTTATGTCACTTCGATTAAATCCGCAATTTTTTGCAGGAGTTTAGGAAAATATTTCAGCGCACAAATTTTTCCAAAAGAACAAAAAAGAATAAAGTTCGCGTTATTCGCAGAAGAATAATTCCTCAACAATTCGGTTTCCAATTGTTCGAAATTTCTTATAAATATATTACATGGGCCGCTGTCTTTTCACTTTGAATGTGGAAATTGAGATAGAGATAGAGGTAGAGATAGAGATAGAGATAGAGATAGAGATAGAGATAGGGATAGAGATAGAGATAGAGATAGAGATAGAGATAGAGATAGAGATAGAGATAGAGATAGAGATAGAGATAGAGATAGTGATAGAGATAGAGATAGAAATAGAAATAGAGATGGAGACAGAAAGAGAGATATATAGTGATAGAGATAGAGATAGAGACAGAGTAGGACATACATAGCTCGGCTTTAATTTTGGTTGGACTGAGACTAAGACCTTTCAATTGGAAATATTGAATTACATAGTGATGAAAAATTGTTTCTATGTTAACAAATTCCCTGAGTTCGTTTTGTCTTGATGACTCAACTAAAAGTACTAAACAAAGTGGCGCCTTGAAACTTAAAACATATGTTTTATAAGGTTGCCATTTTTCCCCAAAATAATATTTTTTTTTTTAATATTGGAAGTAAAAACATCAGCTGTTGCGATTTCTATGTTAGAAATCAATACAACAAACGCTGGCAATGCCGCTAAATTTGTTCATGAGCAAACAGCGTCTCGTGGAATTTCTGTTTTCTCGTGAAACGAATATGGCAGCTGACTTTGCGTAGTTCAACATAAATCTTGGCAGCTGAGTGTTTCCTTTGCGAAATGAATCGCAGCTAAGTAGCTCCATTTTTTTCTGAAGGCCGGCAAAGTTTAGATAATCCCTCCGACATTGTCTAAAAATAAAAATAAAAAAAAATAAATATTTCGAAATGGATTTTCTTTCTGTTCCAACTCTGTTTGTGTGGCTCCAACAAGCTGCTGTAACATGTAATATAGCCAGGACTTTATTGCCAGAAATTTAATTCAACTCCAATATTAAATCCATTTTGATCAAGTTAACGATTTAAAATCTGTTTTAAAATATAAATATAATACATTCTGCAGTTCAATATTTTACCGCACATCAGAAACTCTTTGAATACTGCAAGATAACTCTCTGAACTGATGATCCAATTCATGAATCACATTTGCTTCAAGCAAAACTGCTCACTGTGTTAAAGATATAAATGTGTAGATATTTTTAAGTACTCTGCCTTATGACTACCCTAGATAATTATTTAAAACTTTTAACTTAACGTTTTGTGTTTACACAATAATTATTCACAAAATAAGAAGGAATTAAGTTAACACTGAAATGAAAGACAAAAATACATTTACGCAGTTGCCTCTTACAGATCGGTGAGTATGAGAAAAAATCGACCGCAACTACTACGGTTGGAAACTGTTTCATCATTTCACGTGAGTGATTGTGTGCGTGACATTCAAAGGTCACCGGAATTTAATAATCTTTTGTTCATATGTCATCGCCTCACTTCACAATGCTAAAATGTAGACATCAATCTTTCATTCAATTTAACGAAAGACAACAATTTCAATAAACAAAAACCGCAATGAAATACAAGGAAGTTTCACAGTACAGACTATACTCGTATGTGAAACAAAAGAATTACATTACGTTTACGACATGCCGTAAAATGTGGTAGAAACCATTCTTAGCAATATTTGGGAAGGCTTCTGGAATTAGGGGAAAAAACTGATAATCAGAGATCAGTGCAAAGTAAAGCATGAACAGAAATATGTTATTCATAATGTGCTTCCATCACCTTTATAATTTACCTACTTCAGTAATCTCTTTTCGTTGGGTAACGTCGTAGCTTTTAAATTTTTTCAAAATGGCAACAACCTCAGTTACAAATTCGTTGTCCGGCCATGAATGGATGTGAATAGGTTTCTATTCGAAAGCAATTATGTCAGATTTTTCCGACCTTACTCATATTAAAACAAAAAAATTTATCTACAGGGTTGCCCATATTCGACGGACCCATGTTTTAAAAAAAAAAAATCAAAGAAAAAAATAAAAATTTGGCGGTTGGAAATCTTATTCATTTAATTTGTTCCAAGTAGATTTGTTTACATCAATTTTTGAATATGATATCTCTCAAATGGCCGCCTCTGGCGTTGATGGCGTATTGTGCCCTTTTTGCAGCATTTTCCATCGTTTTCGCCAACATTTCGGCCGCAATAGCGGCTATTTCTTCACGAATGTTGTCCTTGAGCTCTTCTACGGTCCTTGGCTTGTTAACGTAAACCTTTGACTTCAAATGTCCCCACAAGAAGAAGTCAGCGGGCATCAAATCGGGCGAACGCGGTGGCCAGTCCAAATCACCACTTTTCGACATCAAACGGCCCGGAAACAAATTCTTCAGAAAATCGATTGTTATGCGACTTGTGTGCGGTGGAGCGCCGTCTTGTTGAAACCAGAACTGCCTCATACGCTTTCGACGAATAATTGGCATCACAAAATTGGTCATCATGTCGCGATAACGCTCCTGGTTGATGGTAACAGCATGGCCATTTTCGTTTTGGAAGAAAAACGGCCCAATGACCGTTTTCGCACTAACGCCGCACCAAACTGTGACTTTTTC
>JAHXMU010000425.1:120613-161874 GCA_019455685.1 Philornis downsi
TCATGAAGAGGCAATTCTTGAATCTCCTGAGGATTTTCAGTGGCGTAAATACGGCAATTTTGCTTATTTACGGTCCCATTCAATGTGAAATGGGCTTCATCGGACATGATAATTTTGTTCCAAAATTGCTCGTCATCATCGGCCATTTCGATGACTCGTTGGGTCCATTCCAATCGACAAGGCTTGTCCGCAGGCAATAATCTTTGCGTCAATTGAATTTTGTACGGGAACAAATGCAAATCAGCGCGAATAATCCGTTGTAAAGTGGACCGAGCCATGCCCAACTGCTGAGAACGGCGTTTTTGCGATGTTCTTGGGGACCTCTCAACACTGGCTCGTACGGCAGCGATATTCTCGGCCGATCGCCTTGGTCGACTTTTATTTGGCCTCTTCGGATTAGAAAGAGCCTCACCAGTCGAAAATTTTTCGTATAAACGCTTAATGGTGTTCTTAGAAGGCGTACTTCTCACATTTTTTAATATTTTAAAAGCACGTTGAGTTTTCACAATTGACTTCTTCTGTTGAATGTAATTTTCAACTATTTCAGAGCGCTCGCGTGGCGTGTATTGTTCCATGGTAAAAATCTGCTTGGACTGACGCTTCAAACGCGGTATGTCATTAAGCGATCTGACATCTCTGTCAAAAGTTATGGCGTTGCCAGATGGGTCCGTCGAATATGGGCAACCCGTCAGTTTGAGAAGCTTTTATTAGACTTGTGGAAATGTTCGGCAGATACATCAAAATGAGTAGCGCTCAGTAACTGGCTTGATGACTGTATAAGGGCTTGTACCAACTATCATATGTACGATAGCCGCGTGTTCTAAATATCACGCCACAGTGGTCACATTTAGACTCCTCTGCTTGTTGGATATTTTTCCACATTTGTATTATTTTACAATATAATTCAACTGGAATCATTTTCCAATTCTCTTGAAAAAACACACAAAAAATGCAAATATCGCAGATATTTATTTAAGAATGCCTTACGTATAACGGGTTGTACCTTGTTCGGTCTTGAAAGTAAAGTTGAATAAAACACATTTAAAGCTATGATTTCGATGAAGCTTGTAGTCCATTATAAGGCTTGGATCTTGGCATTATGTACGAAATACAACGTCGTTTAAATGACCGCCACTGGTTTGGTTGCATCAGGTTGTTTTCGAACAAATACAGTCTGATTGCACCTTCGGACCATGATGCGCACCACAATAGTCACAATCACTTTAGGATTCTCCAAGCCCCATATGCGACGATTTCGCTTGTTGACGTAACCACCAAGTGAGAAATTAGCTTCATCGTCACTTTTACAGTAAGTTTTAACTATTTCTAAGCGTTCTTCGGTTGTTAAAGCATCCATATTCGTAAATAGCAAACATTTTACTAAATAAATAACACTTCAGATGACAGGTATTTAACAGCAACAGCCTTGCCAGATCGGCAGTTTTGAAACCTCCAAATGAATAATAATAATAATAATAGTCGCCCAATTTTTGATAAATTTGCATATACTAATTTTAGACTAAACAGCAAAATATAATAATAAATGCAGGAAACCAGAAGGATACAATTAAGGTTTCAAATATCTTTCAACCAAATATGTTTCACGACATTTTAGGTCGTTTAAGCGATGATCGTTTGTTTGGCCGGCTGACTGGTAGACAAGATAACTTTCGTAAAACCTAAAGAAACTTCTCAAAACTTTGCAGAGTCTAATATTTTGGCAGGTTGTAGCTGGAGATTTTATATTGGCTATATCGACTCAACCGTTCTGAATTTTAATTTTTCTCTACTTCCCCTTGTCTGTTGAACCCAGTAACTTCCATTTTTTTCCGTTGGTTAGCAATGCTTAATAAAATTTGGGAAGGTCGACCAATTTGCCTCGCCCCTTTTTCCATACAAATGACGAATTGAAACCACATGTTCTAATTTTTTTATCTTTCAAATCGCGTGGCGCGTATTATGCGTTTTATATACAAAGTATATCAAAATAAAATGTATACTCATATTTTGCAGATCGAAAGGAAATGCAAACTACATCCCCTTTCAGATCCTATTTTAGTAGTCGGTTAGTGTACATTATTATTATAATTATCTTCAACTGGAGAAAAATTATGAATCTAAGAATATATATATGGTGAAATTAGTTTTTTGAGATGTACCAGAAGCGGCGGGTCAATACCATCCATTTTCATTCTTAGAACTAAGTTTATCGAACGTATATTTTGCGCAAAATGTGATTGAATTCTGTACAATCAATTGTACGGCATGGAGCTAAGAATAAATGGGATATGTCAGTCCAGGAGGTACGAAAAGGTGCATGGCTATATCATAGAATTTTCCATAATATCAACAACCATTAAAAATAAATCAATATAATCAACGAAAATCTTGTCCACCGCAATCTACTACTTAAAAGTTGTCGAAGATATATTGAAAAATCGATAAATTTGTACGATAGGGAGCAGAAGGGCGGTGACCATGCACCCCATTTGTATTCTTAGACCTGTCTTGACAAGATACACTTCAAATGTGTCAAATTTGGCCGTATTTAGTGAAACGGCATTTGAGTTATGGGTATAAAACATGTGGGCTTAATGGGATATTTAAACGGGCGCTACCAGAAGCTGTATTTTTATTTCAGTGAAATAACTTATCTATAAATATTCCTTTCTTAATATGTCGTAAGCCAATTGAGCCGAGGACACGAATACACAAAATTTAAACTGTTTGTAATTGATCTGAATTTCTTATTGCTGCTGAATGAAGAAGTTTTTTTTATAAACGGGCGAAAAGTCTTAAAACGACAAGGTTTGAAACCCCTAATTAAGCCAATTAAAGATGTGACTTGCCGGAAAAATTGCGTAACTGGAAAAAATTGTTGTTAATCAAGTAAAATAGCTCTATTATGAATATTCCTTTTCTGTTATGTCATAAGCTAAAGAAGCCGGGGGTACAAATTCTTTTTTTTCCAAATTGTAATTTATAATATGCATTATACATACAGTATCGGACAAAACTAAAGCACAGAATGCTTTTTACGAATGTTGTTAAACAGCCTTTCAAAATTCGTTTAGATAATTGATTTTTTTTATTCAACATTCTAGATTATTAAATTTTACTTTAAAATAAAACAAAAACAACATGAATTCTTCATTAAAAACGATCAAAATTTAAGAAAAAAAAGTAAAACTCAATGTTTTTAGGCGACAAAACTAAAGCCAATACTATATAACTGAGGACTAGAGAAAACTCAGTATTTTGTGGCATATCCATTATTTTGTAAAATTTCGGCACATTTTCGATGCACGTAGTCAATTAAATTATTTAATACGTCTGGAGAAATTTTATTTCAGACATTTTCCTCATTTTTATAGAGCTCATCCAAATTTTTGCAGCTATCGCGGTCTATATTCCAATCTATAATTTCTCATAAGGCGAAGAGATAAGGCGATTGCGCCGGCCATTGTAAAACTTCAATTCTATTTTGTACGAACCACTCTTTCACACACCTAGATGTGTGTTTGGGGTCGTTGTCATGTTGGTACCTCCACTTAATTGGCATATCCTCATCTGCATGTGGAAGCATTACATTTTGAAGAATGTCTCTATAAACTAATCGATCCATTATTCCACTTATTCCATAAATTGGACCAATGCCATGACCTGAGAAACAGCCCCAGACCAAAACGCTGCCCCCTCCGTGTTTCGCTGTGTCTTTTGTATATTGTGGCTTAAGACGCTGTCCTCTGGGTCGCCGAACTAGCCTAAATCCATCGGAATCGTTCATATTCAATTTGGATTCGTCGGAGAATAGTACGGTTGTCCATTGTGTAGTGGTCCAATTAATATCTTTCTTCGCAAATTCAATCCTGGCCAGTCTATTTTTCCGTGAAATAAAGGGCTTTTTTGCACTTCTATAAGTTTTTAGGCCTCCTTCTACAGCGCGTCTTTGGATGGTTCTGGGAGTAACGTTTAACGATAATTGTGAGGCAATAGTCCTTGACGATACGAACGGATCGTTTTTTACTAAGCGTATTATTGCCTGGTCACCTCGTTTGCTGATCTTTCGTGGCCGTCCACCTTTATGTACTGTAGCCAAAGGACCCAAAGATCGAAAGCGGCTTATTATCCTTGATATAATACTATGATGGATACCAAACTTTGTTGCAATGATCGTCACAGATTCACCGTTATTAAAATCAGCTATTATTTTTTCTTTTAAATGAACTGAATACTTATTTTGTGCTATTTATTTAGCGAAATAATCAAAAACATTCACAACAAACTTGTACGACCCTGTAAGCACAGAAACAATTAGTAACTGAATGCAAAATTTTCTCTATACGAATATAAAATGATTTTTGGAAAAATAACGGTAATTGTTGTTAGTAAATTCAATATCTTCTTTATATGTATATAATTCTATTGTGCGGGCGTTGTCAGTGAACTCCTCCTAAACGGCTGGACCGCTTTGCATAAATTTTTGTATATGCGTCTGGGTGGTGCCCGGGATGGTTTAGATTTACAATTCGGTCCAATTGGACAAAGGGGCGTGGTACCTCCCATACAAACGAAAAATTAAAAATCAATTATTTCTGCTCCTGCTAACGGTATTTAAACAGAATTTTGTATATCGGTTGAGTGAACATATTTTAAGTTCTTTTGCAAATATAGGCGTTTCTTATTATAATAGACCGATTGGCATGAAACATTTCCAATAAAAATAAAATTTGAAGGCAAAGCAACGTTTGCCGGATCGGCTAGTTGTATAGAAAAAGAAACATTCAAAAGGTTTCGTGCTTTAGTTTTGTCGCTGCATTTTCGTACGAATTAAAATAAGCACATGAAAAACTAGTTAACCTACTAAGCAACAAAACTTCTGCATTAAGTTTTAATAAGTGTAAGTTATATTCTTTCAAATATAGTTTTCGTTTTTTTGAAGTGGGCATTCTTTTTAGTGTTATTATAAAATTTCTTGATAAACAGAAGTTCGTGCTTTAGTTTTGTCCGATACTGTACATATGTAATGTATAAAATATACAATATATTTAGTGTATAAAATGCTTATTCATAAAATAGAAGGAGTTTGTATTGTAATTGATCTGAATTTTTCTTACCGTTACCACGATTTTTGAATTCTCAACTCAACATTATAGTTTATGGGCTATTCCCGAAAAAACACCAGAGTTGTCCCTTAGTTGTACTTTTTGAGAAATCTTACAGCCTGTGTCTGCAATAATAAAGCAACATGATGATTATTTTTGGCCAAAACGTTTGGCGAAGGTTGACTGACGTACACAAAATTTTTTCCACACAAAATAAGATTGATCGACCTTAATCAAAAATTCTCATTTAGCTGTAAAGATGACTAATGATCAATGACAGGCTTGGCCTGAGAATGAGTTGTCAAACGTAGAACTTGATGGATTTACAGCATTACAATTTGCATATGATAACACTTGACGTAAATTATAATATTTAATTGGAGAATATATAAATAAACGATGGTGGGTGTCTGTGGCAACAATTTCATATGATGGGAGTTAAGTTATAACAAACATTAAATATATTAATATTGCCACGAGTTCCTTCTGCCCCTCCTCCTCTTCCGGGCCTTTGATTTTCAATAACATTTCATAAGTTTTAGCTTCTAAGATTCCACCTCAAATCTCTCGATGTTGCTGCAACGCAACACAACAACTTTATTATAAAGTAATTTTGTGGTGCAACCATAAATACCCTTTAATTTATTTTGTTGCATTCCTGGCGATTTTTCATTAGCCATGACAAGTGTTTGAAGGTTTTTGCCGCATTTGTTGTTGCTGCCACACATCTCACCGTGTTGCAGAAGTGGTTCTTGTCTGCCTTGCTGCAACTCTATTAAAATCAACTTTATCTTTTTCCACTGCCACCGCACCACACAGACGGGATTTTCTTCGTCGTCGCCGTCACGGAGCAGCAGTTTGTAGTACATATCTTTTTATGGCAAGGACGTTAGGGCCAGCCAGCTGCCCCAGAGTTTCCAGCTGGTGTTATTACGACTGGTTGCTGTAGGTTGTTATTGTTTGAATCAAGGCAATTATTTTATTAGCGAAGCAAACACAGCCCATTGGCTTTAATGCATCAATCAATAATTTTGTACAGCAAATGCTGCGTCCACTGTTGGCTGGCTTAGTTCTAGAGACCCGGCTCGACCAGCACATGATTGCAGTAGGATCGGTGGGTTCGAATCGCCGAACGTGTGAGTGAGTGACCAGTTTACTACTGGGCTCTATTGAAAAGAGTTCGGACCACTTGCCAGGAGGTGAAGTGGTGGTTGTAGCTATTTTTAAACACTCTCACTAACACCAGCTTCAGTGGCTTTGCCTGGACTTAAAAGTCCATCCATCCCTTTTTAATGCTTTCATTTGCAAATAATATGGTAAATATGTTTTAGCACTGTAGTTGTTTGTTTATTTTCATGCCTTGCTAATAATACCTTAAGGGTTGCCATAGTAGCATGTACTGAATTTTGGTGTATCTGATCTTTAGATTTGAAATGAATGTTAAGGTTCGAGTTCGCTTTAGAAAAGCTCGTTCACAAACGGTTGCTTTCATTTATACACAATTACCAATACAGAATTGTTGAGTGACAGACTTCCTATAATTTACTGGGGAAAATTAAAATGCCGATAAATTTATCAATTTGTGTGGTCGGTGCCAGAATGAGAGCGGCAGTGAAGTCAACTTTCATTCTTAGAATTAAGTTCATCAAACGCATAATGTTTCCAAAGCACTTAACATGTATGAACCCAAGAATACAGAAAAAGGCGCAAGGAAGTGTTATCCACATCTGTAGCAACCGAACGGTTAATGACAGTGCGCTCATTTGTTGACAAGCGTCAGTCTGTTATGTTGTCTGCAACTCTATGAAAACATATCGTTTCAAAAAAAAAAAAAAAGTTATCGAAATGGAATTCAAACGCTTTGAATTTGGTTGAAAAATCTAACAAAATAACTATGAACAAAATATTTGTGTGTTGGATCAGTAAACCTTATATTAAAACTGGTAACATCAAAAAACCTCATGGCGATGGACATCCAAAAACAACAACATTGCCAGAAATGGTTCGAAAAGCAAAGGTCAGAATTTGATGTAATGTAATCAGTTCAATTGGCGAAAAATTTCGATGTGTCTGTCAGTAGCATATGTATGTAGGTCGCATTAAAGCCCTACAAAATGCAAAAGGTGCAAAATTTAACATGTGCACGAAAAGAAATTCGCCTAGCCAGTACAAAGGTGTTAAAACACAGGTATACGTTACAAACGAGCTGGTAAAGTTGATCTTTTCTGATGAAAAGATTTCTACGATTCAGTAATATGTAAAGCAACGAAACGATCGCGTATGAATCGAGTGTAAATCAAAAAACAATTTAGGCCAACAAATTGCTCCGTCAAGGCAAGCGCCGGCAACAGTTTATGCTGGGGTAACTGCCAAAGGACGCTCATTCATTGAAAAGGGTGTAAAGATAAATCAACAAATCTAAACGATGCTTTGTTACCTTGGGCATGTAAACACTTCGGTATAGACCATTGAACATTTCAACAAGATTCGGCACCACCTCATAAAGCTCGTGAAACTCAACAATCTTTATATCTTTATATATATAATTCTACTGTACGGGCGTTGTCAGTGAACTCCTCCTAAACGGCTGGACCGCTTTGCATAAATTTTTGTATATGCGTCTTGGTGGTGCCCGGGATGGTTTAGATTTACAATTCGGTCCAATTGGACAAAGGGGCGTGGTACCTCCCATACAAACAAAAAATTAAAAATCAATTATTTCTGCTCCTGCTTACGGTATTTGAACAAAATTTGGTGCGTAGGTTTGGTGTACATATCTTAAGTGCTACTGCAAATATGGGCGGAATTGGACAATGAGGCGTGGTACCTCCCATACAAACCATAAATTAAATATCCAATATTTCTGCTCCTGTTTACGGTATTTGAACAAAATTTGGTACATCGGTTTGGTGTACATATCTTAAGTGCTACTGCAAATATGGGCGGGATTGGACAATGGGGCGTGGTACCTCCCATACAAACCATAAATTAAATATCCATGGCCTTTCTTATAATAATAGACCGATTGGCATGAAATATTTCCAATAAAAATAAAATTTGAAGGCAAAGCAACGTTTGCCGGGTCGGCTAGTATTTACAAAAAAAATTCCCAGTTTCATTTCTTCAAGACAACGGCCAGCATATTCCTTAGACTTAAACCCAATGGATTTTTCCAAATGTTAGTCTGGACACATTCGTGCAGTGTGTGAACTCTTCCCGGACAGACTCGTCCGAGGAAAAATACAGTATTTGTAATTTGGTTAATTGGTAACACTTCCAGCGCCGACCCCTGTACATTGGTTAAAACAGTAATTTGTATGGGATGTACCGTAAGGGCCGTTATTTGCATGATGTTTCAGTTATTACAAAGCAATAATAAAGCTAAAATATAGGTTGTTGTAGTCATCTAAATAGGAATTACAGACAAAAATTGAGTTTAGGAAATCAGCTCATACATGTAAGATGTCCTAGTAGGTGCGACAATGTAGTCCAGTTTCAATCTTAGAACTAACTTTATCAAATGTATATATTTGGTAACTTCAGTGCTGCTGCTTAGAAAATGTGAGGTTAAGAATATACTTATTAAATTGGTCGTTAGTATGGGAAATACCAGTAAGGGGAAAAATTAATATTTTTTTTAATTTAACTGAGCATTACAAAGCAGTACAACTGACAAAAATGTGATTTGCTTTAGCCTATGAAGAAGAGTTACAAGGAGAAAACCGAATTTGGGAAATCGATAAATTTGTGTGGGAGGTACAAGAAATTCCAATCTCAGGCTGTAATTTATCAAACGCTTAATGCGTGTCAAGCTCCATTAAATTCTGTGTAACTGGATAAAAGATATGAATCTAAGAATGTGTGGGTTAAATCAGTCATTTGTTTGGGAGGTACTCGGTCAATTTTTCCAAACTTTGCCATGCATTATACCTATAGAAAAAAACAATGGACACAACAATCACAATATTATCAGATTTATGTAATATTTAAGGTAAATTAAATACGAAATCGGTTATATTTCTAACATATAGATTAAGAAATCTGTACCTCGCGTTATATAAACGTGATCGCGTTACCCTAGATGGCGCTAGAAAAGTAAGGTTTCGTTCTCAAAGAACTATAAAAACAGTTTCGTGGTTGCTTGATTGTGCGTCAAAAACGGACACCAGTACAGAGAAAATATAAAATTTTTACAGTTTTTCTTCGACAAAGGAAGCCGGCTCAAAATTTTAAAAATTATATTGTCACAGGCAATCAGGTCGCTAAGCAATGTACAAAATACCGTTTGGGATCACTTGAATAAGAAAAAGAAGTTCGACGTATGGGTGACACAAATGTCAATGCAAAAAATACCATGGATCGAATTTCCATCTGCCAATCGCTACTGAATCTTAATAAAATCGAGCCACTTCTGAAGCAGAAAAGTGAGGCAGGATCAACCAAAACGGTCATTGTCGTATCCCTGTGATTCGGTCGGTGAGAAAAGTTTTGCCATGTGTTTGGTGGGATTGGCAGGGAATGTACTATGAGCTGTTTCCCTCCAATCAAACTCTTAATTCTGGCCTGTATTGTATCAATAGGGCTATCTGACAAAAGTCGGTAGCCGATAGGAGAGAACTTCTGTCCCGTCACATAATGGCTCGCCAGAAGTTTTTATGCATCCACCTTAGAGTCTGAGCCTGGTATCAAGTGATTACCATCTGGTCCTATTTATGACGAATGAGTTTGCTGCTGAAAAATTGGCTTTAAAAGAAGATCGTGAATATCGACTGCCCCTGTTTTTTGTCCATAGATATGAGAGTTTCTATGAGAGGCGCGTAATGGACTTACCTTCAAAATGGCAATAATTTGTGGGACAAAACATTGAATATTTGACATTTTATTTTAACTATGCTGAATATACTTTTTATTTTATCCTATGTTCCTGTCGACCATTAGAACCACAAACGCTATTTTTCTTTAATATTACCGAAAAGACTTCTTTGCACGTTGGCAGACTTTGGCATTTATGGTTAATTTGTGGGTGCCTGTTCGTGGTGACGGCTAAAATTATGCCAACGAAAAAGTCTCATTCATTACACAAAAGCTAAGCATGTTTATAAAACACATTAATACAATTCTGATCTAATATATGAAATTTACTTTGAAATGGCAACCCTTTCACGTTCTTCTATTTCACTTGAGCCAACCGGGTGACGCGTACCTGCGGCCAGTGGCACACGCTATCAACGAATGCGTTCGCGGCTTCCACTCGATTACGATGCTCTTATTTTTAGAATGAAAACCAAAGTTAATACTTTGCAATTACAGCTAAATGTGAAACGACGAAACTTTAATAGCGTAAAACTATCACTACGAAAGTGGCCATAACCGCGAAGATGAGCAAATCAACAACGAAGCATCATCCATCCGCCAACCACATTCATATCTTCTAGGCAAAGCCACAACAAGTAGTTGTTGCTGTCTTCGTTCTTTGGCAACCAAATACGCGCACACATTCTCTGGTGGAGAAATCTCCCCCTAAGAATTATTACAATCTTTTTGCTCTCTCTTAGGTTCCACATGGCAGTGAGTTAGTCTACCAGCAAACATCTGTTTGCCGTCCGTTGTTATTATTGTTATTTTCATTTCTCTGTTGTGGTTGTTGTGTTTCTTCACTTGCAGTAAATTATAGACCGGTCTTTTGTGCTTTTCTTTGGCATTACTTATGTATTTTGACTGACTGCAGAGTATGGATTGCACTCTCACATTGTTTGCCTGAGTTTACGGAGAAACGTTTCTTTAAGGGACTTTGTCATTGGTGGACTCTATCGCTTTGGTGGCGGACGAAGATTTTGATAGTTTTGCGTTATTTTCGTTGCTTTACGTATACAATTCATTTGTGATTGCACTGCGTTTGTATTTCTACTTGTTGTTGTCGTAGGCATATCGTTACTTGTTGTTATAGCCGCTGTTGTGTGTGTTTGCTAGGCCTTTCGGAATAGTCGGGTTAAAAACTGTAAATGTGTACAAAAATAAATGTACTTTTGAGATTACCGTGAAACGGTCTAACGTCTTACTGTTAGAGTAATAAAAAAATTAAATATACCTTCTCCTAATGTCCTTGTGATGAAAGTGAGAAGAGTAATAAGATGGACATGGTAAATTTCCAAATCCTTACCCAGCAAACGCTGTAAATAAACGCAAAATAAAAGAAGCAAATTGATAAAAAACTAACTTACTTAAAGAGCAACTGTTGATTTTTGCTAAATAGAACAATTTGTGTGCGTTTTAAAACAAGGGGCGTGGCAAAACCATCCATTTTCATTCGCAGAGTTAAGTTTTATTCTATTGTGTTTATTCTATTGAAAGCAAGCGTGGCACCCATCTTGCGCACAGCTTTCTCATCTTCAAATCTTCGGTCAATACACGATGTATAGAACTTTTTGAAATGACTATCATTCCAGTTAGCTCACGCTAGCTTCAGTCGATGATCATCCAATACCATTTTGTGGATTTTTTTTAACCATGCTTGGGGTGAGGTATCCACCACTACGGTGCTCGTTTAAACTCTGCTACACAATAGTTTTCAGTCGTAAACGAAGGAGCAGACTGCCCCAGAGTAGAAACTATGTCGGCTTTAATACTGAGAGCTTTCAAATAAAAGTATTCAATGACATTAATGGTGTTTTTCTATGTTGAAAAATTCACTGAGATCGTGCACTTTTGGAGACTCAAATAAAAATACTAAACAACGTGGCTCCTTGAAACTTAAAACACATGTTTTATAAGGTTGCCACGTTTCACAAAAGTTAGCAGTTACTAAAATTTATGTACGAATATATTTTATTACATTATAATGTTTGATGAAATTTATAAAACGGGCATCTCACATAATTAATCCACATAGCTAAACCGTATATAATTTAGCACGCATTCGGCGTTTAGCGATGCGAATGAAAGTGGATTATATTGCCAAGCCCCCGCATGTACAAATTGTCAGATTTCTGAGCTGAGGTCTTCGGAAATTTATAATTGTGCTTCTTTCATTTGCTTTAATTCATATGCATATACATATATATAAACCTCGTGATTTATCACGTCCCTTCTGAAGCACCTCACCATCTGCGCCAAAGCAAAATGACAATGAGTGAGGGAATATGTATAGGTAATCCAGTTCACCTGACTGATATTTTTGTACTGGTTTGCGATGTTAGTTGTCAAATATCCATATTGAAGCTTGCTGCCTTTTATTTAATGACCCTTCTAGGTTAGAAAGGAGAATCCTCGGTACAAAACTTAATTAATCTTTTGTCTTCAAGTTTTCGATTGCAATATATTTCCACTGTGCTCATATATCTTACCTTCTGACTGGCGTCGTTACTTTAGCTGTGACTTCAAAAAGAAACCAAAAAGTTAAATAAAATTGAGTACACATGGAAAATATTCTCCCCAAAACGAAAATCTAAACAAAATAATAACAACGAAATGAAGAACTCACAATAAAAACAACAACCACAACTACAAAATGATGAACAACCACTGACTGGTAGAGACTAACCGAATAAACAACTTCGGCCTTTTGTGATCTGTTTTTGGTGGCAAAATTGGCGATATTATAAATATTTTATAATTGTTAACGATATTATATTCCCTCTTACGTTCTCATTAAAACTGTAGCTTTTATTTATAACTAAACAAAAAATTATCGCTCCCATAATTGAATAAAATTGTTTTATGGTTTTCTCACTTGTTCGGTTTGCTCGAACTTTGGCTTCAGCCGAAAAATATCACCTTCGGTTGAGCTCTGCTCTCTATCTTTTTACATACAGACCAATCGCATACAAACTCATGCACACTTTGTGATAGTTTTATTTGTTTTGGGGGTCTTAAGACTTGGAGACGTCGGAGAGACACCGTCTTTCAGATTGAGACCAGGTGGGACCCAGCAAAACAAACAATGAATGATTGGATTCCAGTGTTGCCATTTGCTGTAAAATTACGCGTTTCATGGGTAGTATTTAGTATCCGGTATAGGCCATGTGTTCATAATTTTATAATAATAATAATATAATAATAATAATAATAATAATTTTATAATAATATAATAATAATAATAAATAATGTTCATAATTTCGGAAGTTAGAAGTGTGTAATATTTTGTATGGAGAAATCTTCATATGTACTTTTTAAAAACTCAAGTTAGTTTATATTGTTCATATTTATTGTGATACTGTTTCCAGAAACTAGAGTTTTGTTCATTCATTGCATTCACTAACACACAAACTGGACAACGGCAGCCATAGTGCTTTTTTGTGAGCCCAAAGAAATTTTATTTTTCCACCATCACTCGAAGACATGAAGGTATACAACCTATGGTACGGCCAAAAATGTTAAACTCAGAAGAAAACTTAAAATACCAAGTATCTTTTGATGAAATACAGTGTTATTGGTGGCTGCAAAACCACCAGCCTGGTGAGGCTGTTAGCTGTCACTTGTTTGTCACCTAAAGTGTTATTTGTTTAGAAAAGAGTTTGCCATTTACTACTATGCCTGTTTTAACAACCAAAGAACGCTTAAAAATAGTTAAAACCTACTACGGAAGTGGTGACGCAAACGTGGGCACTTTTCGTGCATTACCGGGTGTTCATCATAATTGACCATTGATTATAAATAAATTTGAAGACTCTGGAAGTGTTACGGATATAGTCAGGCCTGTGCATCATCGCAATGTATGTACTGACGAAAATATCGCTTCTGTTTGTAAAAGTGGGGCAGATAATCTGAATTTTAATTCAGAGCGCTATGGCCATTAGATAACCAACTTTTTTTTTTTTTTTTTTGGTTTACAAGCGAAGATTATGAACTGGCTTTATTGCATGAGAAGTTTCCAGAAAGCGTAATTTCATGTGTTGGCGACGTCAATTGGGTAACCAAGATCATGCGATTTGGCGCCGTTAGACTTTCTTTGTGTGGCTACGTCATGTAGCCGGATTCGTTAAGTTATCGCCAAGAAATGTGTTAAAAATTCAATGCTGCAACCAGTTCAGAGGTGCTCACTTAAATGACATTGTATTTCGTACATAATGGCATGGGTCGTGCATTATAATGAAATAGAAGCTTCACAGAAATGTGTGTTTAATTTAACTTTACTTTAAACCGATAAATGGATAACCCGGTGCTTATGTTAACGTTTCTTCAATTTCTTAAATCATACCAAATAGCCATATTCCAGCATAGCCTTACCCGGACGTGGACAAAGTGTACACATAGATAATTTATTTCGATCTGGGGTGAATCAACTATTGATTATTGATCAACTTATTATAATCTGCAAAACTAGTGACTAAAATGCGAGAAGTTATGGAGTTATTGTGCAAATAAACATCTCTCCAATGTTGCCAGAGCGAAATAAATTATCTATGCGTATACTTTGTCTATGCTGCGGAACGGTTTTTGAGTGTTGGACGTAGCCAGAAATAAAATGGAGTTAAATTAGGTGGATATCCTAATCGTGGAGATATGTTAATTGAAGTTTGAGATGGCGATAATGTGGGTTATCGTACCGTTAACTTTTCCCAGAACCAATCTGAAAAATCTAAGAACACCTATATGCAGACTAGAAACTACTAAATAACGCATTGATTATTTGGAATATAATAATTTGCCTGTATATATAAAAAGAATGAACAGAATATCTCATTTTAAAAATGAATCGAAAGAGCGTCTTTTGGAAAATCTTGATAAACTTATTGTGCAAATTCTGAATAATTCTAAAAATTTAACTCAACTAACTTGTTTTTACATATTTTATATATGCTAATTATTATTATATTTCCCTACTTCCCTACTTAATGACGTTTAAATTGTATCTAATTGTATTTAGTCTTTAAATAATTTATACACGTATTTTACAAACTTGCTTCAAATATGCCTTAAAGGTGGTCAGGCCAATTTTATTCTGAAATACATTTGTACATGAATGTACATACATAATTCTGACTTCTTTCTACGATTAGTTTCAATCAAATGATATTTGACAATACAATATTCTTTGTCGATCATTTGGCGCGGCGAAATAAACTCTGTCGGCATAATCTTAATTTTTGAAGCACCCTGGTGCGATGTTTTCGATCTTTCTTCACTCTTGGCACGGTGTTCACGATTGACCAGTTGATTCCATATTACATTCGAAAATTCAATTATCATCTTCTGCAATTACAAGTTTTATAGCTTCATATACTTAATGGTGATTGTCTTTCTTGAAAAAATTGAGTGAGACTGAGATTGAGTAGAGATTTGACTTGTCTTACACCCAAATATCTTATCTTAAAGTGAAGTTGACTGATCCGCCTTAAATGGCAACATCAACAATAAGGCTCGCAATTGTTAATCGATGTTTTTGTGAGCAGCAAATTAAGGGAGTGTCCCTTGAGCGATCTTTTGAGTTTAGAAAATAGTCAGAAGTTCCAGGGCGCAAAATCAGGCAAATATGATGATAGTAGAGTGAATATGAAGATAGTAGAGTAATATTGTTCATAAATCGATCCTCTTTTTTGCGAATAGTTTCACGAAAACTACGCAACTTACTCAAATAATATTCCCTTTTGACAGTTTAGCCCGACAGAAGAAATTCATTACGCATAATACCATGATAATGGAAGAAAACTGTCCTCGAAAACTCGATTTTTAAGCGGCTTCGTAGCGATTTTTTTATCTTGCTTCACATTTCACATGACGTCCCCTCGACTGATCGAATAATTCCACATCATAAGAATGAATCCAAGACGGTTTAGGGGTTTGACGCCTATTGAGATTTGATTTAGCTCAAAATATCTTTTGAAAAGGATTTGTATATTCCATTTAAAACGCTAACACTGTCATCAAGGATCCTATTTATCAACAGAATATTTTTGAATATTGACTGTCGTCCGGGACGGTCTAAATCTTCAACTCATGCTCAATATTCTTTGAACTTTTAGTACTCGTGAACATAATTTTTGGACAAACTTTATTCTCCGAAGACCTCTCGCAACATTTTAAACATTTTTGCGATTTTACTGCCATTTCGTAAACGACTTCTTTGTTGACCATCACACGTTGCAAGAATTGACTAACTTGCTTTTTGCATCATACAAAACCAATCGTGGCTCAAACGATAATGATATTTATGATACCAAATTCGCATAGATGCCATTCACAGAGATTCGATACTGCCGCATAATTTAAATTGAAGACAGGTCTTACTTTTTGGCCACAATGATATCTTCATCCGTAAGTGCTAAATGGAAAAAAAATATACATAACTTTTGAATCTACACAAATTAATCACCACAGATTAGTTTAATTTTTGGCTTCGTGTATAATTGGATGAGTAATTTTGAAAATATCATGGCAACACTGTTGAGATTCCAACGTGTGAGTGAGTACGTTTCTGACGACGGCGAATGACATCCACATAATAAAACTTTAGTTCATGTGTAACTTTCGTGCGGTTAAGACGTTGGAACGGATTTAACGGCTGCGTTACGAATGCGAATTTTGTATTAACGGATTTTTGTCTATTTGAGTGTTGCTTTTTTCTTTGTTTTTGTTTTGTGTATTTAGTGAGAGCCAAACAAAAAAGTGGTAGGAAAACTACAACGACAACAAACAACCGAAAGAAACCAAAAAAAGTAGTTAAGCCGGAAACTTTGTGGAATACAACAACAACAGCAGCAGCTTCTTAAAAAGCTAAAATATGAAATGAAGAAAAAAGATCAAAAAATGTATAGAAAATAATTCAAAATTTAACATTTGTTGTTAACAAACTCCACAAGAGAGCGTACAGGCAACAACTACAGAAGTGATTATTACCCCCAAAGTTAAACGTTTTTATTAAAGTTGAAATCGGTGGTTGTCGTTTTTGCGGTGTTAATGGAAAAAAAGTTGAAAATAATCAGCGTTAATGGTTTAATGACTCTATTCTCAGCAGACATAGAGTGTTGTGGTGTTGTTGTGTTCGTTGTTTTGTTTTGTTGGTGGCGGGTTTTTCACCCCGTCAATGAGTTAGTTGGCTGGTGTTGTTACCAATATTAAGCGAGAGATCGACGACGATGTCATTGTTTTTGGCAAGTCGAAACGCCAAGAGGAAGAGAAGATGATAACGAAACTCCATGGAGTACATTGTAATTGCAGGAGCCAAAAACAAAAACGACACAAAAAAAAAAAAGAAAAAAAATTAAGAAACCTAGCAAAGTGTTGGCTAAAATGAATAAATAAGCGTGTGGGGGTTTTTCTTATATCATGTGGTAAGAGGTTACCCTCCAAATGAATAGCGTTTTCGTTCATAAACGTTTTCGCCTTTTCTGTTGTTGCAGAAATGCCTCCAAATGTTTATGTACCAAACTGACATAATTGTATTAACAACAACTTTGCCATGGCCTTCTGCCGTAGATGGTGAAAACAGATCTTGAGTGTTGAAAGAAAAGGTGTTTATCAAAAAAAAATTAAAAAAGTATGATCTGTTTGGCGTTCGCCTATATGAACTTTTAAATATGTGTCAAAGTCAAATGTTGCACAGTGGTTGTAGAATATTCTCCTTTAACACAATGCTTTGGTTATGCTAACATTTGGTAGAAAAGTTCTATATTATGATATTTTAAGAAGTATCGGGAATTAAAAAAAAAACTGTTAAAAGGAATCGCTGAAATAATTTTTGTTGCTGAGTTGGCAAAATTACAGGGTGGTGTGCCAATTGTGCTGCAATAAGAAATTAAAATAACTTTTTTTTTTTTAATCTGTGTGTTTCATTTATTTATTTTTTTATTGTACAGAAAATTTAATTTTATTTTATATAACTTATTGGTTTTGAAGATGATAGACCGTAAATGTCCTCCATGCTCATTCACGCATATGCGACACCTGATCAGAAAATTATTCATTGCGCGATCGCCTCAGTTATTACTTTAATGAACTGTTTCAACTCACTCAAAGTCTTTTGCTCTCTTGCCATAACCATATAAAAACGAATCTGATGCTGTCAGGTAAGATGACCTTGGAGGACCAGCCGAAAGTAGAGTTTCTGGATATTAATTTGTTTGGGAATTTTCGTTGGAGCTCCGTTATAATCGGTCTGGTTATGTGTGCAGTTGTTCCATCTTGTTGGAACCAAATGCTGTTGGAGCAGGTACGTCTTCGACGCAGTTCTGGGTGAAAAACTACTTTAACGTCTTTAAATAACGGTCCCCATTAACAATTATTGTTACACCGTAGCACGATTTGTGCGCCACTCTGTATTTTAACGCGGAGTTTAAGAGCGATCTGTCATTTTAAAAGTTTAAATTGCAAATGGAATTTAGAATGCCAAATAACTGAAAATGTTAGGAAAGAATCGATGAATCGAAAAACACGTACATATGAGTGGCAGAGTGCATTCAAAGCGTAACGAGATGTGGTGCAAGATTTCCAACGCTCTGATCAACCATGGATGTCTTTAACTGAAGTTAATATTGTTAAAGTGAATGAAATGCCGACTGAAAATCATCACTTAAATTTGAGATAGCTTTTTAACATTCTGTGTCTTGTTGCCATTTTAATAGTTCCGAAAAATCTGAATTTTCTTCAAAAACTCAGTCGCGTATATACCACTGAGGACATGCTGTAACGAGCCAGTTTCGAACCCAACGTTCATTAAACGTATTATAACTTATAGTGAGACTCGAGTTAACCATTTTAGCAAGCAAACCAATCAACAGGTTTCGGACTAGCGATCCCAAATTTCACCAAAATACAAAAAATCCACATCAAAGTCGATAAAGGCACAATGTAATGTTGACGGTATTCTTTGATTATCGCAGCGTTGTGCAATCGAAATTCTTGTCAGAAAGTTAGGAGACAAATAAAGAATATTATACGGTGGTTATGGGGCGTATAAAAGAGCAAATTCGTACAAAAAAGGACAGATTTTGCACCACGATAGTGTACCAACTCAAAAGGCTGTCACTCTGAACGAATTGCTGGTCAAAACACCACAAATATCTTCGAAATATCGCCGTATTTAACTGATATGGCTCCGGCAGACTTTCTGTTTCACAAACTCAAAGTAATATTTCGCGGCGTCCGTTTTCAATCTATAGATGATATACGAGAGTATTTGGGACGAGAACTGTAATGTTTTCCGGAAAACTTTTTTGGATAACTTGATTAACCGTTACCGTAAGTGTATTATTTCGGAAAGAGTCCACGTAGAAGAAGATGCAACAGATTTGAATGAACAATAAATATTTGCTGTTTTATTTGACAAAACTCAGCTCGAGATGAATATGATGGGTCTGCGATAATAATTTGAGTTTTTTTGTTTTTTTTTTTCAAAAAATTAGTTCACAGTGAAAATGTTGTGAGATAGTGCTTTACCGTGATATAAAATCCTTGAGTTGCTTTTCCGCAAATCCCCTTTCCACTCGTACGGCGCAATATCCGTAAGTTTTCTTTGCACAAATCTAAATTTTTTCCTCAAATGCCGCCTTACACCCAAATTATATTTTTATTTACCGTCTGACCTGACAAAGATTTTGTAGACTTTTCATTAGCTCCGAATTCTTTTTATTTCGGTTCCGTTGGGAACCGCCATTCAGAATCTTGTTGGCTGGTTTAGATGTCAGACTCGTTAACCCATGTCTCTCAACCAATTATAATGTGTTTTATGAAAGTGAGGTAGGAATTGACTTGTGTCAATTCATGAGATCAGCGACATTTACGCAATTGAGCTTTGAAGAAAATTCACGTCTTTGGGAATTAGGCTAGCTACTATATGTTTCATATCTAAACACTCGTGTTCAGCGGTTATCACTTTGGAACTTACGTGAAAATGTTCACCATTTGTTTCATATTATCGGTGTTAACTTGGCATTGTTGATGACCAGCCAGAGAGAAGCTAATTTTCCACAACATTTTGGCTGCGTAGTGCCGATCATATGAACGTGTTTCTGATAAAGTTGATTCACCGAAAACTTTGTGTGTAATTCGGCGCAGGAAAATTCCATTTGCAATACAAAATTTCAGGCAAATTCTTTATTCATTACTTTTGTGCATGAAAATGGATGGCACTGTTACCACCGTGCTTGTGCCTTCCATATTAATTGACATATTTCTCGAAGTTTAATTTTTCTGCTTGCTAATTAGTAGACTGCGTCAATATAAATATCGCCAGTTATACAGCATTGTAAGACTCGATAAAATTTGAATAACTTGACTAAAAAACTTGTCCTTTCTGGTGCAGCCCATGCAAACTATTTCATTTGACCCACATTTTTTCTAGTTTTTTATCTTTCATCCTATTGTAAATACTTAATTCCGTTTAATGTAGAAAGCATTAGGCATTTAGTCAATTTGTGAATGAAAGTGGACTGCCTCCTCTTGTTCCAAACAAATTACCTAATTTACCTTGATCCAATTGCACTAAATTCTGTGTAACTTAGCAGACATTAGACAACTAATAAACACAATTCTGCGAGTACAAATTGGCTGCCTTGTATAATGTATCAAGACATACGATCCGCCCTCTGTGATTTATAATTAGCACCAGTAGCCTAAGCTATTGTTCATAGTTTTAATTTATAACTTTCTGTTAGATTTAAAATAAAAAGTGGATCAATTTGCTCCCAAATAAATGGCCGATTTAACACATATATTCTTTGCTTCATATCCATTAAATAATTGCCTTGAAATCAGTCAAGTTTGCAAACATCGTCTGTCTATTGATTCAAGTTCTGAGCGTTAAAAGGGAAGTCATTGCCAGAACTCTTCACAGAAATCGGTAGAGTTATCGCAATTTAGATTTTCTGCTGTAATCCCTAATTCGCAGACTGCAGTTTTACCTTCTCTTCAATATTACATAAATTGAATAGTTATAAAATATTTCACACTTTGCTAATATTTTCCCAAACACCCTGCTCAGTGCTCAATAAGAGTCATGATGTTGAACAAGGAAAAACCTGCCACAAAAACCACTGTGCGTCATTGAATCATTGAGTCTTTGGCTGATGAGCAATGAAGTGTTGTAGTGATTGCAGACGATCATAACAGTTCATTTTGGAGTTCATGTAACATAATTCCATTGTCATTCATTCAATTTGTTGTTAAATTTTTGCCTTTTATCGAAATAAATTATCAAAAATAGGAAAAAAGTGTTACCTACTCACAAGACAAACTTTGAACAGAGTTTACATAAGTCGTTTATTTGGATTTCCCCGATAAAAATGACACTCCACAGTTCAGCTTTGAAAAATCTCATTAACAATTTGCAATACTTGACTCTCTCGCAACTCTTTCATTAACAAACAACAACAAAAAACACAACATTACTGATCATTTATCTTTATCCCTAAACAAATAAAATTGACATTAAAATGTGTATTTTTTTATATTGCTGATTTGTGTTTAAACAGCCGGTTTCTGTGTTTCTGCATATCTGTCTTTGTCGGCGGGACGGTGGCAACCACCACAGCCGGGGTTGTAAATTTCCAAGTGAGCCAATAATATCCGGTTGTTTGCGTACTAAAGTTATTGTACAAAATAAATTGAATTTGTGTGTCACTACAAAACAAAAAGGAAAAAAGTGAGAAGTAGCGGAGATTATGTGTTAACTTTAAAATTCAAGAAGAGAAGACTTAAAAGTGCCTTGCTGGACAATCATAGGACACTTGCTGAAGTCTCAAAGGTAAGTTGGCTTCCAAATTTTTTTTTATTATTGAAATCCTTTAAATTGTTACCATGCTAGGGAAAAGTTATTAAAAAAAATACCAGAAACAATGTTATCGTATAAAAACGACCCCATTGTTAATTGGGCTAATGTTTTAAGAGGGTTTAAGAATTCTAGCGGTCGTATGGTAAATATCGCTCTCCTTGTATTTGTGTGTTTGTATATTAAGGAAAATGTTTGTTAATGCAATGAATCTTTTTTCGCGAGTTACTAACTAAGACAAGCCATATAAATGGAGACTATTTTGCCATTCGATTCGGCACCAAGAACCTGGAAGACAACTGCACAATTTGTATATACGAAATTTCATTTTGTTTGGGGAAAGAAATTCCGTTTGAGATAGTAGCGGCTTTTTACTGAGGGAATCATCAGAGACCACACTAAAATATTTACATTCTTGGCCGTATTAAGTATATATTTGTGTTCAAGAACTTTCGTCTGTCTGTTCACATGCCTATTTAATACGCGGTAAATGCAGGATCCCATGAACTATGAGGTTGATATTTCGTCTACGTAAATTAAATTCCACGGTCCACGTAAATGAAATATTCAATTCAGATATTCATTCAAATGTATTGTAACGCCTCCAATGTAAGTTTATTCCGAAATAACACACTTATGCCAATGAATAATCCAATCAAGAAAACATTTTTCAAATGCTTTTTCCGGAAAAGACTTTAATTATCTGCGCAACTTATCTGTTATGTCTTCCATCGACTGAAAACGTAATAATTTGAGTTTTGAAAATGAAAAAGAATGATATGGCCGGAGCCATACGATGGTTATTGAATGATACGTTTTGAGTTTTTGGCCAGAAATTCGTTCATAATAATAATCTGATCATTTGTTATCATGATACAAAGTCCATGAGTTTTCACAAATTTCACAAATCTGACGGATTTTACGACGGATTTGTTCTCCCAAACGCCACATAATATTCTCTATTTGCCGTCTGATATTTTAGTAGTTATTTATACTTTGAAATAATTTGTAACACTAATTTTGATTTAACGCACGGAAAACTCCAACTTGACCATTTTTTCCGCGAAATCTCTGAATTTAGCCCACAGTTCCTCGATAAAAACGTGGAAGTAGAATGACGTGGTGTATTCTATTGGGAGCGTTTATTTCCGATTTCGCCATTTATTCTACCTTAATTATACTTTGAGGGAAAATTAAAAAAAAGACAGAATTTGTCACATGGGCACGCCTGATACCTAAGATACCAAACGAATAAGGAAGCGTCCGACTTTGCCTAAATTTTATATATATAGGTAGTAAATGTAGACTAAAGAGTCAATTATACCGAAATCGTTGGTATAATCTTCATAGTGGAATGTAAAGTTGCATTTTAACCAAATGCTTCGGACCTATAGTATAGCCGATAAGTTAAGATAAGCTTCAGCTGCGTCCCATACTGACGTACTCAATTTGGTATCTTCTGGCTGAAAGTAGGAGCCGATACTTGATCCTAAAATTGCAGACTCCCATCCCTAGATACTTCAGGTTTAGTTGGCTATTCCTTGGAGCCGCTGCCAATTGCTTTTACAGCAAGACTCACGAAAACCCCCTTTCCCACCTTTAAAATTTAAGTATTAATGAATTTAGCTCCCCCAGAGAGAATTTATTAGTAGTAGGCGACGTAGTAGAAGCGTGTGTCTCAGGTCCAAGCAGCTTGTGTCCGCATTATCGGACCAGTAAGAAAAAGATTGTTTGCTCAATAGCAGCGGGGGCGGGCAATATTGGCATATTTTTTCAAAAATGTTGCCATTTGTTCGATGAAAAAGAGTAATATATATTTATATGTATTTATGGATAATGAAACCGTTCTTGTTTAAGGGTGTTTGCAGTAGAACGACAGCCATTTTTCGTTTTTAAATAAAGTTAAATGAAATACACATTAAATTTAAGGTGTGCAAATAAGTTCCCACCGTTTGTCAATAGACGGCGCCAGCTGTAAGTGGTAGTCGATTCTGCCATAACCTAAACGTGGTGAGCCAAGTTTAGGCATAAGGTAAACATACCGCCTCGACACAATAGTGATTTTATTTTGACGTCATATTCTTTTGGTTGTGTGAATATGTACGATTTTGTGTCAAATAATAGTCATATGCGGAAAGTATTGATTTTCTTCTTTCAATCGAAGAAGACGGCGGCTAAAGCTCATTGAGAGCTTCAAAACTTTTACGGAGATGCAGTTTTAACGGAAACAACGTTTCGGGATTGGTTCCGTCACGGTGATTTTGATGTTGACGACCTTTCGCGTGAAGGAAGACAAAAAACCTTCGAAGATATTGAATTGACGGCATTGTTTAATGGGTATCCGTGTCAAACGCAGGTAAAGTTTGCTTCAGTATTAGAAGCTACCTGCTATGCCATTTCCAAGCGATTGCATGCGTTGGAAATGATTCAAAATTCCTTATGAGTTGAAGCCAAGGGACGGTGAGCGCCGTTTTTTCGCCTGTGAACAACTGCTTCAACGACAAAAAGGGAAGGGGTTTCTTCATCGTATTGTAACGGGTGATAAAAAATGGGTTAAATTCAGCAATGCAAAGAAAATATTGTTATAGGGGCTGCCCGGTCATGTTTCCACGTCGTCACCTCGGCCGAATATTCACGCTGCGAAGATTATGCTATGTATTTCGTGGACCAGGTCGGTGTTATTTATTACGAGCGAAATCATCACTGGCGATCGATATCGACTTCAATTAATGCGATTGAGCCGAGTTCTGCCCGAGAAACTTCCACAATACGCGGAGAGGCACGAAAAAGTGATTCTTCAGCATGACAATGCTCGGCCTCATGTGGCCACGCTAGTTAAAGCCCACCTGGAAACGCTGAAATGGGAAGTCTTACTTCATCCTCCATATTCTCCAGATATTGCGCCATCGGATTATCACTTTCCGTTCATAAGAACATTCTGAAGCAGTCGTAAACAGTCACCACGATGTATGCGACGAACACTTCAAATGTCAAAAATTCGGATTCAAATGTAATCAAAAATTGGGATAATTGGATTTTTTCTGAAAAAAGGGGATTTTAAAGTAAAAGAGCTTATTTTTGGCATTGTATGCATTAGTAAAGTAAAAAGAAGTAAAAGTACATAACAAAAATTCAGTGTTTCCTATACATCTCGGTCAAAGTAAGCTGTTTTACACAAGGCAAAAGCGATTCGGATAATCAGCGATTCGGTTGATCGGAGTTCGGATAATTGGAGTTCTACTGTAAATGCTTTTTAAACAGTGACGTCCGGAGGTCGTCGTTAAATTGTAGGTACCGTTGAGTGAATCTAAAAATAGAATGCGTGTAAGCGCAGAAAATGTGAGAAGTTTTTCCATATTCCGTTCATGTGATGCAAAGTAATTTGTTTTTTTTTGTTTTAACTTCCACTCTATTGGTTATACCAGATGGTGATTTTTTCATGATTATTCAATACGAATGGCAGTGTTTTAAATCAACAATCGGCTGTCTCTGACCATAAGATAATAACATTTATATTTGAGTGCAATCTAGAAAAAAGTTTATTAACATCAAATTCGCACATGTACAAGTCATTCCCCGTGCGTCATGTTCAAAATGTTCCCGGACACTTTTGCAGTCAAAAGACTTATTGCAATATAGATGTAATTGGAATTTCATGTAAGTTACAGTGAAATTATATCAAATGTGTCCCAAAAATTCCCTTAGATCCTAAAAACTTTCAGTTTAAATTTCAATTCCATACAAGTTATGTCCAAATTATAACTTATTAATTGTATATATTTCGCCACATTCACAAGTTTGCTTATGATTTTTCTCACATATATAGTTATTTAAATGGTTGAATAGCCAAGTGACTAATACTCAATATAAATTAATGAACAGTATAAACAATTCGTGCTCGTATTCTTATGACTACGATAAATTTATTTACAAATATTATTTGTATTAATTGTGTGATATTACTTTTCTCGTCTTCTGTTCAATTCACCGAGGAAACTGGGTTAAACTCACCAAAATGTAGTAGAAAAAACGGTATTATTTAATACGAAACGCAAACTGAAATGTCTTTGTAATGTGTAAAGTGGGGGTTAGAGGCAATTAGAATGATAGAAATTGTGGAAAAGCCATACTCAGATTTCGAACGAGTCTCTATTGAACTAAAATGACCCAAAATAAGTAGGGATGACTAATGCATTTCTCGTTTCGTTTGACATTAACCGAACATTTCCACAGTTTTGAGTTTATGCCAAAGTTCGTGAAAGCTAGCAAGGTGTATATTTGTGTTGGCACTGAAATTTGTACTGGCAGTGATCTCCCTGAAAAATAAAGAAAATAAATTGTCGATTTATCCAAAATTTATAAAATTATACCAACAATTCGAACTTTATTTTTGTAAACAGCTTCATCAGGTTGAAACATTATTGAAAATGAAATTTTCAATTTGTGTATGTTTTAATAATACCTAATTTTATGAACCTGTATTGTAAAACTAGTTTTTCTATTTTCTTTTGGTCAAATATCCTATAAGGAAATTATATTATTACGCATCATTTTATTTTGCAATTGCATTTAAAATATCTTTCAAATAAACTGTCGGCTATTTTTGTGAGCATTATTAAAAACTCATTTCTTAATTTCGCAGTTTATATTTTGTTTGAACTACCATGAAGTCATGACATTTGATATCCATAATAGCTAATTTTCATACCATTATTATCAGTTCTTAACAAATCGAATAAACTCTGTGTAAAATACAATGCATATTGAATTTGTATCCTCCACTAAAACATACATTTTTTACCAAAATTTACAAATTATGAACGAATTTGAGCTTAAATTCAAGTTGTTATTAGTTTTATACTCTTTTGTAGACTCTACTTATTTACCCTACTGATAAAATACTTGGATTTACCAGTTAATTACCATCTTTATTTTTCGGTGAAATTAACAGATTTTTACAGTGGGGCTTTATCAGTCCAGCCCAAATTTGATTATTCAAGTTGCCGAGGTATACAAAAAATAGTGTTGTGAATGGTCTTAGATTGACACAAGCCTTCTAGTAACTCTCATGCAAATTTACCAATTCTCTGAATTGTATAATAGTTTTTTTCCGGTAACTTGTAGTTCGTAGACTGCATTAACTTAGACTTTTGTTAGTTACATTAAACTGCAATTCTTTGCGAATACAAATTCAGAACCAATGCCATATTAACGCCATATATTTCTCGTTCCATACCTTTTGTTCAATTGCACTAAATTCGCTATAAACTTATTAAATATCGGCCCATTATATTTAGTTCTGTGAATGGAAATGGTCGGCATTGCCGCTTCTTTCTGCTATCTCACATACAAATTACTCGATCTGGCAAAAATCTATGTTTTCGTTAACGTAGTTTATATATGTAAATAAACAAATTTGGTACACAATGAGCGTCTGCCAAACAAAACAGGGCTACAGAACGGAAGCTGAGCGCATTGCCACCTTCTGGTATCTCTCATACAAATTGGCCGATTTTCCGAAATTCAATATTTCCTCCGTAATTTGCAATTAATTGGTCACAGTCGCATTGCATTGATTTGTAATTCTCTTTCAAACTTGCACCTAAAGAAGCGAATATTCATCACAACTTATGATAGGGAAGTGGTGAAAAGTTCCATAAATACCAATGAAATTAACGTAGGGTTATCATAGGAGAGGAGCAGTATTTTATGATGCCTCTGACCTTTATATTCATGAGTGACGTGTAATGAAAATTCAAATCAAATCAAATTTTCATTATACTATCTTTACTTTTTATTTTTATTTGTTTACATTAAAAGTCAGTTTCTTCAAAAAAACTGTCCCAACTCCCTACGGATTTTGTGCATTCTGTGAAAAAAATCAGTTGACAGACACTGAATTAGAAGGGTACCTAATATTTCGTAGGTCCGAAGTTTGTACATCCTCTACCATGGACTACAGTTCACAGTATTGGCGACGAACATTCTTATCGTCATAAAAATGCATATACTTTATGTGGTCTCTGAGTGTTTAAAGATTTTGCATATAGAATGACAAAATTAGCATATCGGTCATTATATTAAAGATATTAAATAAATCAGTTTTTTCCCAAAAACTTTAAAAAGAGCTTCTTCAAACCGATTTCTAAAAATTCTTCATCTTTGGAGCATATAAGGTCCTTAAACAAATAGTTTTTGGTGTACTTTATTCGAATATATTTTAAGCATTACACTACGGTGGTTTTGGAATTTGTTCAAAACTGCTTCGTTGATAGCGATAAATATGCCTGGATTGCATCTTTATAAGTGATGGAAATGTGATTATTTCTGAATGACTTCCACTTTTTTTTTGCTGGATAGTTTTTCATATCCTTCAGGCGGTTGGACATTTGGTCAAATTTAGCATCACTATGCATTTGAAAAACTTTATTCAGAAAGTGAAAATAGACTGCATAGCCATTTACACTTGAGACCCCCCATATAAATTGACGATTTATCGAAGTTTGGTTTTTTCCATATAAAAAAATGTCCTGAATTGAAGTAAGTTAGGTTTTCATCTTTTGCATTAATTTGTAATGATTGGTAAAATATGAAAATATTGGCCAGATAATCATTTAATTTAGCCCATAAGTATATTCCTAAACTCATGTATTTCATTCCATTGCAATAAATTTAGTTTAATTTGGTTTATGTAATTCCTAATTCAGCGAATGAGTAAGAACTGTATTGCCATGCCTCTTATGGTGAGACACATACAAACTGACTAATTTAACAGAAATCAACTGTTTCTCTATAACTTCTACAACCTCAGAAAGTGACACCTAAATTACTAATTTCAATTTATTTGAGTAGGGCTTTCCAAAATACATTCATGCCGCCATTTAAAATATTCTATATGTAGTAATAAAATTTTAACTTTAAGTTTAAAATTAGGTCATTGTAACTTTAAAGTTTAAAATTAGGTCTTTGTGTAATGTTTATTTCCGTCATACCTCTTGAAGTCACCCTTTGACAATTGTTTGCCAAGGAAAATGAAAAATTCATATTTAAACAAAAAAAAAAAAAACAAATATTGCATAAAAATTGTAAAATAGTTTTTGGCTTGGCATCAAGAAAAAGTGCAAAAAGTATCACCAAGAGGCGTCTAATTTCTATTCCATTCCGCACCTCACCCTGCCTTCGATGTCTGATATGCAATTGAAGTACCGAAGAACATTTCACCTTACCTGAAACTTAATAAAATATGTTGGTGAAAGAGGTGTGTACGAGCGAGCTGTGACACGCGAAACCTGCCAACAAATTATAATTATGACATTTACATCATAGTCTCATGAATGGTTGGAATGGGACGGTGTGGTTGCACCTTACTCGCCTTTGTCTGCCTACCTCCACACAAAATGTGTCATGCCACGCGGTGGATGATGGTTTGGACATTTCAGTATGCACATAAAGCATGAAAATTTACTAAATTGTGTCACATTTTCACAATATTTTGTATTTCGGTGGCAAAATTCCTTCCACATTTATGTCTGAAACATTTTGAAACTCTCACATTTTTTTCGCTTCTAACGTAATTTGCATCATTTGTTTGGTGGCGAACGCTCGTCTCTATGATCTCATAGCTGTGGTAACAGATTTTCGTGTTGTTTGTCGGCATCAATGCAAAGGAATCGATTTGAGTTTATTTTAAATTTAACCTTGTTATGGCACATTTATTTATATTTTTTTTTCATGTTTTATAGATTTTTATCAATAAACCATTTTGGCATGCTTAGATATTCAAGCGTTTTTAGCGCCATAAATATAAATTTGCATCTAAATAGCTCTTTTTAATTTTATATTTTATGTGAACATTTGCAAATTGTTCACTGAACATTATTGTGTAGTTTTAGTTTAGTTTTAGATGGGAAACATTCTCGGCATTGCAAACCAAAGAAATATATAATATAAAGATTAGAGTTTTGAAAAGTTATTGTTTGAAATGGAAACGAATGACTGGCATGTTGATTTGGAAAACTGCAGCAAAATATGGATTGACGTTGATTGATGGTGTGATGATTATTTAAAGGGTTGGTTACGTAACCGATTTAATCGATAATTTCGATATTTCCAACTTTTAGCAAGCATTATAATCAGGAACCGAAAATTATGAAATTTTTAATTAAAAAAATTGTAGTGAAAAAATGTTGCTAGAAATTCTTTATGCACGCAAAGACATTGATTATAACCCCGTGTATCCAATTTCGCAATAAACATTTTTATTGATTTTTATGACACAAGTTATTCATAACAATTGTTATTCATTTTTTTATATGTCAATTAGAAATATAAGTTATTTTTCATTTATATTCTAATATATCTATCCGTATATAAGAGCTATTTTTGATTTTTATTTTCTCAGTCTTTAAATAACTGTTTGATTGATCATTTACTAAAATTTAAAATTCTGAGTGAATTTCATTTTATCATACAAAAAGTAAAAAATCTGCCTAATAATTTAAATTTTTTTTCAATGAAGCTTAAAAATCCCCTACAGACTTCAAAAAAATTCTTTTGGCTTATTCGGCATTATAGTTACGACAAATGAAACAAATGCAAATATATTCTTGATAAGCTTGTTGAAATGCTGGCTGAAAATTTTCAGTATTTCTCCATACGCAGTGTACGAGTTATGAACATCATATTTGGTTTAGAAAAGACATTGCAAGCGAACGCTCCCAGCTAACTCGTCGTTTGCTTTAAAAAAATAAACAGAAAATCACGACTTAGCGCTAGGGAAAGGAGAGGAGTTGGCGCTAGGGAATTGGCGCAAAAAACCCGAAAAAGAACTCAGCATGACTTGCTGATCTGATTATGTTCCCACTTAAATTAGTTGCAAACTAATACAGGGAGTCCCAACAAGAACGCAAGATTTAAATGACTATCTTTTCACTATACCGAACACCATTGACTGTTTGCGCTTGACATGCCTCATTTTCATAAAAAAAAGGTCCAATGATTCCTCCAGTCCAAAATCCACACCACACAGTGACACGTTGAAGATGCATTCTCGTGAATCACTCGAGGATTTTCCTCACCCTAAATGCGACAATTTTGCCTATTGACGAGGCCATCAAGATGGAAATGGGTCTCGTCACTGAAGATGATTTTATCGGCAAAATCAGCATTTTCATGTTGTCTCTCCAATAACCGATTAACGAACTCCCTTCGGTGTCCATGGTCAGTCGGCTTCAGTTCCTGAGTCAATTGAACTTTGTATGCTTGAAGATGCAAATCTTTCGTCAAAATTCGCTGCAAAGTGGATTTGGAGACACCAATTTGCTGAGCTCGGTGTCGGATTAAGGTGGATGGAGTTTGAGCGACATCATCACGTACAGCTGCGACATTTTTGGTCGATCGACCTGGTCAAAGGTGCGTTGTTGTCTTTACATCACTAACAGACTCAGTTTTGGCAAATTTATCCATTAATCTCTTTACAGTTGACTTTTGGAGCATTATTGTGACCCCAAATTGATGGCAATTTGCGAACTGTGGCCGCAAAACTTTCACCATTTTCGTAAAACAATTTCACTATGAGAATGCGTTGTTCATTCGTTCATTTTACTAACCTCGTACCTTCTACTAGCAAACAATAACAATTGTTCAAATGTCAAACAATGACACTTCGAATGGCGCCAAATTTAAGTCTTGCGTTCTTGTTGGGACACCCTTTATAATGTGCGATTCACATGCAATTCGCGTGCCGTCTGTCGGTCGAAGATATATTTTGGAGAATCAATAAAAGTTGTCAAGCTCATTTTGATTGACCAACTGAAAATGATGGACTATAAATCAATCCAACAACCGCAATCGCATTTGGGTAAACGGAATGGGAGCCCAAAAAAACTTGAAATATAAGGATTACCCATTTAGTGGCTTCAAAGCCACCGGTACAGGAAGGCTGTCAGCTGTTAAATATCGTCATCTGAAGTGTTGTTTATTTAGTGAAAGGTTTGCCATTTACGAATATGGATGGATTAACAACTGAATAATGCGTAAAAATAGTTAAATGTAGTGATTCAAACGTGGCCACTTATTATGCATTGCGGGGTGATTGTGGCCGTTGTAATGGACCTACTGTGCAAGGCACCGGCAAGATTATAAAAAAATTTGAAGAGACTGGAAGCGTTACAGATGTGGTCACACCTGTGTATCATCGCAATACGCTGCCGAAAATATTGCTTCTGTTAGTGAAAGTGTGGCAGATAATTCGAATTTCTATTCAGAGAGAGAGAGACTCTTTTAGGCCTGCAATTGAAGATTACGAACTGGAAGATATGTACTTTCAACAAGACGGCGTCACGATCCACACGACATAACCGATTATGGCTTTATTGCATGAGAAATTTTCAAAAAGCATAATTTTACGTTTTGGCGACGTCAATTGGCCACCAAGGTCATGCGGTTTGACGCCGTTAGACTTTTTTTGTGGGGCTACGTCTACACGGATAAGCCCCAAATGTTGAGAATGAGAATTTGAAAACTAACATTCGTCAAGTTATCGCCAAGATAACCTCGTTATGTAGCGCATAAGCTTCTACATCGTACATCAGGATGTGATGAAACTACGGCTGGTTATTCCTTAAATGGATGGAGTCTGTATGCGTTAAGGTAATGTGCGAGGGCTGAAGCAAATAAGAGAATTTTTAGTCCTCATACAGTAATTGAACTGCATCAGAAATCACCCTTAATATCTCATGTCTTTAAAAGTTTTTCTCTCCGCAACCAAGCAGAGAATAAGGTATGCGTTGGGGATTAAAGTGAAGTTTCAAAGTTCCAGTCAATATGTTGTGTAGGACATCAAAGCGTATGACTATGTTGCAACTGCTCGAAAGACTCTATTTTCACTTATTAATTTATCTATCCTAATATGGTAAATTAATAATTTGAAAAATTGAAAACATTGATTTCCTATCGTAGTTGTCTCTTTCTCTGCTTATCTATACTACTAATTTGAAGTAAACTTGGAATAGTTTACATATTTAATAAAGCAAAATACTTTAATTTATAGCCACGAGAAATAAAAGTCTTTAAGCGATTTTTGTATTTCATCAGAAAAATAAAAGTCTTAGACTGATTTGTATTTATTACTAGTTTGGAGTAAACTTGGAATAGCGTGCATACTTACTAAAGCAAAATGCTTTAATAAAAGTTATTACGCGATTTTTACATATCATTAGCAAAATAAAAGTCTTCAACTGATTTGTATCTTTGATTTGAATTTGAAAAGCTCATTGACTAATTTCTATTTTTGATTTAAATTTGATTACTTTTTTATTTTAATTTCCTGAAAAAGCGTTATTTAAGAGCAGGAAAATTTTAAACCAAAAATATTTGTTTTTTGTGGACGAAAAATAATCGGTGCTTGCGGAAAGACATTAAAACATACAAAAAATAGTTATTGTTGGGTCGAAATTCAAAAAAAAAAAGAAATCGCAAATAATCCTTAAAGACTTTAGTTTTAATTGTTACGTTCCTTGATTATAACATACTACAATGAACAAATATAAAAATAAGTACAGTCTAATGAAAAATGTGAATTTCCATGAAGTAGTTAGGACTGTTTTCGCATCTGCCGAAAAAAAAAGATTTTGACTAGAATTGGTTTGTCTGTTTCATCTAAAATTGGTCAATCGGAACGAATTATCGTCCAATTTGGGTTAATTGTCCAATCAATTCTGGTATTCTTTAATATCAACATTTTGTATTTCTCTGAATTTGTTTAAATTTCTGTACGCAAATAAGTAGTGAACTCTAACTAGATGACCAACTCACATTGCTTCCGATACCTTACATGTTAAATAACGGATTTGGCCATATAATAAAATGCTCGAAATCTCACTTTAATATTTCGGAATAAAGTTTATGTCAAATGCCTGAATTTCGAGATATAAAGAGCAGCGATAATTAACTACAACGCAAGATTTTCGACATTTCTGGGATTTCTGGGAAAATTCGTTTTAGAATTTTGTTTAAATCATGTTAATAAAATCGTTGTCATCCTCTCTGGATATATTACTCTTCCACAATGAAATTTTGGTTTATGAGAATTTTGAATTTCCTATATTTTACACCAAATTTTTATCCATCATCAGTTTGTCATTCTATTTGCAGCAACTACAAACACATGAGAACTCAAAAACTATACAAATTCTGACAGAAATGTACTGGAAATTGGTCATACAATAAATCTAAACAATTAATAAATTGTTTAGATTTATTGTATGACCGTCAAAGTAGACGCTTCCGAATTATTTATAGCATAATATTAAAAACTTTTCAAATGTAGTTTCCGGAAAAGCGTTTAGTCCTTGCCGAGAATTCTTTTTTATGTTTTCTATCGAGAGAAATCGGTGCCATGAAGTGATGCTCTGAGTTTTGGAAAGAGAAAAACGTCAATCGGACCCATATCAGGTGGTATGATGGTTTTTTGATTTATGTCTTCGGCCAGAATTTCGTTCATAATGATAGCTTTGTGAGGTAGTGCGATATGGTGGTGCAATGTTGATGATTTTTCCTCCACAAAACAGATTTTTCTAGTTAAATTTGCTCCCCCACAAGCCGCATCACGTCCATGACGTACTTTCCGACTTTCTGGCAAGAATAATGAGTTCACAACTACGCGATTATCAAAGGAATTGGTCGCTATTACTTTGAATTTTTAGCAACTTGTGAATCTGAATTGACTCGTTTTAACATGTTTTTAGCGAACTTTGCTTTATTGAGTTTTTTAAAAAAAAGGCAGGTCTTTTAAAACTAATCGAGCAGCTATGCGTTTTATACCAAAACAATCTTGTGAAAAGGTACCGATTGATTCGTGAGGCATAAAATATTCAGTGGCTATCTCTAATACTCTTTCATACTTAAATGACGATTTTCCGTCTACAATCCTTCACTTTATTGATGCTAACTTCTGTTGAAAACGCTGGTGGCCAAGCAGAGCGAGGTTAATCAGCCAGCACATTTTGAACTGTTTTTTATGCACTGTACCACTCATATGCCTATATTTTTGATCAAATCGCTCCATCGTGAGTCTGCTGTATCACGAAATTCCATTTGCAATATAACATTTGAGGTAAATTCTTGGTTTCGATATCTGTTCGATGTGAGATGAACAAAATTGAGAACTGTAGACAAATTGAATGATAAATCACTCTCAAAACCCGCACCAATATAGAAGATAGTTGTATCAACTTAGCGGCAAAACTTGTTAAATAATCAATTCTCGTTACTTTTTTTTTAACAGAATGTGATTTTTTCTGCATAAGTTTAATGAAATATTCAAGATGGGTCCGTATAAAACATAGTTTTTTTCATTAATGCCTATTCTTAATACATCAATTCTTAAATCCCATCTTTAATATTTATAGCCAAGTAGTAATATATCAATAATATTCCCAAAGAAAACTGGTTATTTCGAATTTTAACAAATTTGGTGATATAAATTTTGGGTTTTTTTTTTAACTTCTTGACTATGGGATTCAGCATTTCATTGGTTTAAAGTTTTCGTCTTCTTGGCCTGACATTTCTAGATGTCTTGCGCTATAGCAAAAAGCGGTTCTTCCATTTTTCGTTCATTGAACTCTTGAGTATATTGTTGTTGTTGTATAATTAAATCTATCAAACTTTAAATGGTTATTATATATGTAGAACATTCCAAAGCACAAATTATATGTATTTACGAGTATATTTAATTTCTTTCCACTCTTTCATTAGCTGGCTGTGGGGGTTTGGCTTCATAAATTCCTCCTTGACCTCTTCTAAGCATTTCATGCTGTCGGTTTTCCAATTATTTACTACTGTTTTGAAATTTCTATCTATTCTGTTGTCATCGTTGTGTCAGTTCTTATCCAAAGGTTACAATGGCTCGAATTCATCGACAATTTCACTTGAGTGTAGAAATTCAATACTAATTGCTAAGGCTGCACTTGTCTAAACGCTTTCGAATCATGTCTTTCGTTTGTTTTTTATGGGTGCTTGCGAAAAAGAACAAAACAACAAATAAAAAGAATGCCCTAACCAACCAAAAACAAAACGCCAAATAAATATTTAACCCAAATTCGTTAGGGACGTTCTAAAGTATTTTCTTAGCGCCACGAAACAAAAAGTGAAATTATTTTGCATTTTGCATTAGCAATAGTTAGTCGTCAGTAGTTGTTCGTAGCCAGTATTAAATAGTGAAAACTGAAACGCCCCAGAGACGTGAGTGATAAACGAACAGCTCGTAGTCCGCCGCGTTGTTGGCTAATATATAAACATGCAATCCACAACACCCCATCCCTTTTCTAGGGGCTCTTTTTGGGCCAATGTTAGTAAACATTTACATGGAAATTACGTGTTAAGCGATAATAACTAAATACTAAGCAAAGGAGGAATACGTAATGAAAACAAACGCTGCAAAGAATGTTAAATTAGAATGCAAAAAAAAAAAAAATATATGGAGTGAAACGAAAGGAAAATAAAAATCGATAACAAAATTTGCATGCGTTTGGGTAGCTTAGTGACATAAAGCATTCAGCTTATATTTTATATTATTTAGAATTGAAAAAGCCAGCTAAAACATGAAATAATTGAATTAAATACGAAATCGTATGCAAATCTAAAGATCGACTTTTACTTTTTAGTCTATTCTAATTTATAGAATTCTTTAAATGGTACAACTGCGTTGCATTGACTGACATCGAAAATATTGGTAAACTTGCTTTTTAGTGGGTTACTAAGTGCTCTTAATAAATCACGCAAAATCTCAACTTTCAAATTTTCTACAATATATCATACGTCGTTAGTTAATTCACTGATATATTCAAGATATCGTGCCTGGCGAGAACTTCGTTATATAGGGTTGTCGATTTACTAGTTTCAAAACCGCCGATCTGGCAAGGCTGTCAGCTTTTGAGTATCTGTCATCTGAAGTGCTATTTATTCAGTGAAAGCTTTGTTATTTACGAACATGAATCGTTTAACAATCAAAGAATGTGTAAAAATAGCTAAAACTTACTGCAAAAGTGGGAATTCAAACGAGGCCACTTTCCCTGCATTATGGGGAGATCATCGTAGTCATAATCGATCTACTTTGCAAGGGATTGACAACATTATAAAGAAATATGGAGAGACTGAAATATGTGGTCAGGTATGTGAATCATTGATATTTTTACACTGCTGAAAATATCGCTTCTGTTAGTGAAAGTGTGGCGGGTAATTCAGATTTCAATTCAGAGTGCTATGTCATACTGAAGTTTTGTGGTCTGCAATTGAAGATTATAAATTAGACTATATGTGGTTTCAATAAAACGGTGCTACGAGCCACACAACATGACCGATTTTGGCTTTATTGTATGAGAATTTTCCAGAAAGCGGAAATTCCCGTTTTGCGATGTTAACTGACCACCAAGATCATACGATGTAACGCCGTTAGACTTTTTTTATGTGCGGCTATGTCAATGATCGTATTCATGCGGATAATCTATAAATGTTGGGGCATTTAAAACCCAATATTCGTCAAGTTATCGCCGAGATACCGCCCAAAATATGTGAAAAAGTGGTCGGAAACTACCCTAAAGTAATGCAATGCTGCAACCAATCCAAAGTCGATCATTTAAATAACATTTTATTCCGTACATAATGGCAATGCCCACGCATTATAATGAAATAAAAGTTTCATCGAAATCATACTTAGTGTGTGTTTTATTTAACTTTGCTTTTGAAAAATGATATTTGTTCACAATAAATAGCTTTCCTTCTAAATATTGTCTGCAATGTTTAATGTTCTTATATACACCCAATATCTTCCGGTCAAATTCGCTATCAATCCGCTGTAGTTTTAAGCGAATCCCGCTATGAAAGCGTTACTTACGGTGTGCCAACACACATGGGACTGTTTTCATTTGCATTTGCGACAGCCAGCGACTTTTTCGGGAACTGAAACTAATCTTGAAAGGATCTAAACACCTTTGAGAGAGAGAGAGAGAGAGAGACATATCCCCTTGGACAATTTCTTCAGGTCTTGTTTCTTTCCCCAGTCAAAGTACCGTTGAAGTCATTGGTATGAAGTGAAACTTCTCCCCAGTAGGGTGTGAGGCCTATCTAGACTGCTCAAACTGCTCGACTACGAACAGTGTTTTTCAAATTCTCGCTTGATCATCAGGTGAACCTGATATAATATAGTTAACGTGTTCTGTTAAGCACAGCCAGCACCACGAGAGGCAAGAGCAAACTGTTCTTGGGGCCCTCGATCTCCCCTGCTACCACAAAAGAAAAATCCTCTGGTCAGCGCTTCGTAGACGAAATCAGCTTCAGTTTCGATTATGTCATACCTCATATGGAACTGGTCGCCCATCGTGTACGCTCGTACAAGACACAAACATGCACCTGCAACAGGTCTCTCTACTACACAAGCGCATAGAGAAAAGGGGGCGTATCATATCAACACACATTCACATACACTGTACATAGTAAAACACATATGGCAGTGCTCCTGACAGTAACAAAAACCAATCTGTCCGCCTGATTAGTGATCGACTCATCTCCATACGTACTGCTCTCTTTTGCTCCGACGCTGTGCAAACAATCTGCTTGCATAGTGACGTGCCTCGGCCAGCCTGCTTAAAGTAGACAATATGTCCGTCCCATCCCGTCTATCTCCAACCCTAACAATCCCTAATGTGTCCAAGTCCCTAATAAAATCTTATAAAAGAAAGTCACATAAAACATGCTTTCGATCTTTTACCCGATTCCCACAGTCACAAGAACTATTTCCAGCCAGACCTCTTTTGAACAGACACTCGTTCAAAGACCCCTGCCAATGTCCTTTTGCTAGGAGCTAGGAGAATTATGGTAAATCGTTAGGTTCTTGTCAAAAAATATTCTGACTTACAGATACAAATCAAAATTTTAATTTTGTGGAATGTTTCGCTTGGAAATTATATTCGCCCTTATTCTATTTGGCATCATCGACATCGTCACCAACTTTGAGTCAACACCAGTTTAACTCAACGTCAACACCTATTTGGTATTTCCCAACAGTCTTAAGACGACGTTGACTGTTTATCGATATTTTGAATAAACTACAACATAGATATCTGATATTTGCGTCAGCAGATCTATTTTGTTTACAATTTTCGTTCAAAAAATTAGTTTGGAAAAAACAAATATTTTTAAGTAAAATGTTTTTTCTTCCCGATTATAGTTCTGAATCGAATAGTAAAGAGAAAAAAAAATTATTAATGCAAAGAAGATTTTCCAGGCAGAAATCTAACATCCTTAAATTACCGGTTAAAAAGTAATTTACCACTTACCCAGAGACGTCTATTTGCAAAAAAGATATTTTGCTATTTCTTTAAAAGGTTTGGAAACTATTTCCGCCTGAACCAAACAGCACTTAGATATGTGCTGGAGATAACAGCACTTTATTTGAAAAGCGGAGTCAGATCAACCTGTATTCCGAACTTCATCGAATTGGCAGCAACATTACGCTTTTTAGCCCTGGGATAGAAATGGTATAAACTCAGGACTGTTACAGACGGTTGTGTCGAAGATTCTGCCTGAAACTCAGCATGTTTTAGAAATGAGTTTATCCACAATGAATAAAGTTTGAAAGGACAGAGTCTGAAAAAACTGAAGCTAAAACTAAATTTTGTTTTTTTCTTTTTGGAAAAAATCGGATTTTTCTGGTGTTTATGGGGTGTGCTGATGGAACCCATATAAAAATGTTGGCCCCAAATAAAGGAGACTGGTATTGGGTTTTTAATTATAAATGATATTTTAGCTTAAAGGCTATGATTGTATTTTAAAGGGCCAATTCCATTTAGCACTTTGGAAACACTTTCTCACTGTTCCCTAAAATTCTTTGGGACAGTGCCCTGTGCGAAGTCGTCTTGCAAGTGGGGGATTCTTTTTCAATTCTTTCGCTAATTTTTCGAATTGGCTTGAGTGTGTTATTTTCATTTTCTGATTTTCCATTTATTTTTTAATTTGTGAATAAACACTATAAAAATTCAACTCAACATCAAAAACACTGACGACAAAATCAGCGTCAATTCAAAGTAACGTCGTTGTCGTAAACGAAGGAGCAGATTTCCCAGAGTAAAATCTAGCTTGGCATTAATAGTGGTCGGATTGAGATCTTTCAAATGAAAATATTAAATCACATAACGGTGACCAATTTTTTCCATGTTTACAAATTCACCGAAATCGTTTGTTTTTGACGGCTTAACTAAAAATACTACACAACGAGGCGCCTTGAAACTTAAAACATATATTTAATGTAAAGGAGGTTTGGACTGAGATTTCTGTCCCACTGCCTTTCAGATACTGCACTTTATTATGCATTTTTAATTTGGCCAGAAGGTTAATTTATAAAAATTCACTTTGGTGAAGACAAGATAAAATGTTTTATTCAACTCTTAATGTTTTATACTGTATGTTCTAATACTAATGCTGTTGTTAAAATGATGTTTGATAAACGCTTGAATGCTTTATGTTCAGGGGTCACACTGAGAATTCTGCCCCACTGTCAATTAGATACTGCAAGTTGTTATCAGCACCAAATACGAATAGGCGACGTGTAGAATTACTAAAATTGTTATCAGCCACCCCAATAGTTAGTGAATTCAATTCCCGGAATTCGTGGTCACAGATTGCCATAGTGGTATACATTTCCTGGACTTACTTGAAAACAGGTAATGGAAATGGCAAAAATCACAACAATTTGCTGATCATCCGCTGGAGTAACATCTATTCTGTAAGGGAATTTTTTTCACGAATGGACTCAATGGATTGTTTTATACTACTATTGGGTTGGGTTTACTACGGTTGGTTAAAATTTCTACCTTGAAGTATCAACAAATTCTATACATTTGCTGATTCTAATGGAAATATTCATTCCAAGGATATCATGCAAAGAATCTCCTTAGTGTAACCTGAGTTAAATTCAACTTCGTATAAAAATCTCGTAATCAAACTGCCACTCTAAAGTACGAGTTAACATATACTCGTAAAATTATGTTATGAACAATTATTATACGAATTCCGTTGCTAGAAATGATGCAAATGTTATTGTGAATTACTCTACTAATGACGTCAAATGTTCGTTATTTTTCTTTTTCTCACATATATCATTCAACACGAATGGTGCGCAAAGCAAAACAACAAAATCCGCTTTTATTTCCATCATTTTTAATTAAACAACGTATCAGGAATTCTGACTTTCAATGCGGGAGATGACAGACAAGTAAACACGAAAAAGCTAACAAAAATCTAATTAACAATAAAAATGTATATGCATAAAATATGTATAAAATAAATTTATTAATCGCCTTTAATCATATTTCTTGTTATATTATAATTTTGTTTTGACAAAGCAAAGATGCCAGATTGCCTGGTTATTTTGTTTACAATGCTAGAAAACATATTTCATA
>JAHXMU010000425.1:217242-242680 GCA_019455685.1 Philornis downsi
AAATTTTTATCAAAAGAATTTATTGCTATCCATACAAATCAAAAAAATCATTTGTAATCGGAATAGTTTACACGTTTACAGCGCTACCTCTGAATGTAGCATTTTGCAAGTTTAGCACTTCCTCCCAGTCGAATTTTCCAAATTTCGACTACACGATTCCTAATTCACAGCACCGACAAGAAGGGACTATGATGTTAATTCTGTCATATTAAACTGTATATATCCTTATACTACGGTTATGGTTAGGATAAAAAATGTTGGGTACTACAGAAGAAAAAAAAAAAAACAATTTGAGAAAAAGTTGCGATATATTGATAGAGAAGCATCTTATGCAACCAATGACGACTAACTGTGCTGTTTTACACGACTGCATCTGTATTTTCGATCTAATGTTTTACTATATTTATGCATGTCCCTTTTTGTGATCGGCCGCGCCTCAACGGCATAGGTTCGAGTCCCGATACAACCGTTAAATCTTTCTCTGAACGTTGGTTACCTCAGTGTCCTCGACGAAGCCTGCAATTAGTCGTGTAATTGACAAATCTGATAAAAAGTGAAGGCTTCTCAAACCTGCTTTCTGAACAGTTGTTAAGCAGTAGATCCCGTTTAGTGAGTTTAAAAATAAAATGCTTGCAAATTCAGCAAACGTGAGCTGCTCTCACTTACTCTATTTTTTTTTTTTATTATTTTTGTTTCTATATTAAACAGAACAAACACACACATTTGTTATTTCCTGTAGTGACGAAATATTACTGGGATTTTGTTTTTGCAGTACTGCGACGACACTGAAAACGTAATGCTAAACATTACGGCAGTACTTTTAATGCTCATTTTTACGGTGTTATTGCATTGAACCTTTTTTCATTGTAGTGTAATTACACTGGAATTGAGCATTCATATAACAAGAATTACTACTGATATTGTGGAAAAAGCGTGACAATATTATGGATTTGCTAAAAACTTAGGCTTAATAAAGATGCATATATTATTCGGCACGAAGACAACGAAATTGATAAGTTTGAAAATAAAACTAATGCTAAGTAGGTGACACATTTCATTACAGTGTCTTCGTCGATTTTAACCTAAATTTGTAGACAATGTGGCGCAGTTGTTTTCTTAAAAATGATTTTATTTGATTCATATGAATGAAAATAAAGCCTAAATTATTGATTTAGAATGCCTCGAGCAACTTTCGAAACCATTTAATTATCATATCCAGAAAATATGAATGTTATGTTTAAAAATCGTAAGAAAAAAATTTACTATTTTAAGACCGAACTAGACAAATGGGTAGTGAATGGTTATAAAAGAAGGTGGCCGTCTCCCCTTTCATGACCATTTAGATGATCATCCCCTCTTTTATGACCATTTCGATAATGATCAATTGTTTTTGGCCATTGGATGAGTGACATGATATTGAATGATATGATTAATGACATGATCAATCATCAAAGCGATCAATATGATTGCACTGAAATTCCAATGTGGTTAAATTCTTAACACAAAGAACCTTATAATGAATTAACGGTTACATTGAAGTCATTAAAAACTATATCAGTTCTCATGCTGTATGAAATGCCCGTACAATTCTAATGAATCTTAGCTTATTAGCGTTCAGTAGAACAATCGTCAATCTGGATGAAATCTAAAGTTCGCATTTTTGGTTGTGTTCGCACTAAACCTCAAATATCTGTTTGTTTATTTTATTGTTATTGTTATTGTGGTTGTTTAACCGCATTTTTATTTTGCATAATTTTTGCATTAAAATCGAAACAAAAAATAAAAATAAATAAAATCACAAACAAGCTTGGATACATATGTATATATATATATATATATAAGTATACAGAGTGGCGCACTAATTTCACTACAATAAGAAATTCAAATGACTTTTTTTTTTGTTTTTAATGTATTTCATTTATTTTTTATTGTATAGAAAATTGAATTTAATTTTATATATCTAATTGGTTTTGAAGATGATAGACCGTAAATGACTTCCATGATCATTCTCGCACATGCGACACCTGATCAAAAAATTACTCACTGCGGCCTGTAGGTTGAAGTCGGAACGACTTAATTATTGTTTTAGTGTACTGCTTCAATTCAGTCAAATTCCTTGGTTTCGTTTTGTACACCTCTTTCTTGACATAACCCCATAAAAAAAGGTCTGGTGCAGTCAAATCAGGTGTGCTTGGGGGTCAGCGATAAGTGGAGTTTCCAAATATTAATTTACTTCGGAATTTTCGCTGGAGCTCCGCTTTAAACGGTTTGGCTATGTGTGCAATTACCCCTTCTTACTGGAACCAAATGCTGTTGAAACGAATACGTCTTCAGCGCAGTTCTAGCTGAAAAAACTCCTTCAACATCTTTAAATAATGGTCCACATTAGTTCACATTTTTTGTTCGTAACACGATTCGTGCGTTACCATGTATATATACAACAACAACGGCTGAAACATAACAAATTGAGAGGCCCCCCTGCTATGAAACCCATATACAGACATAGACCTAAATGAATGAGCGAGCGAATGAATGATCGGATATTCAAAAGAGAGAAAAATGAAAAGTAGTTTATACGACAACAACACTGCTTGTACTATCAATTTCCACTAACATTAATGCCGATTTGGACACTGTGACTGCAACAAATTTTAGTCGAATTTGTTGTCATTTCATCAGTCGAACGACACAACAATCATTTTTTGTCTGCGACAGTTAAAAATCAAGTTTTTTTTGTTTTTTTTTTTAGATTTTTTTTTTTTTTTTTGGCAGATTTAATGGAAGTATACGAGGTTCGATATGAGACATGACTTTTCTTGTGAACAAAAACAAGTCATTAGTGCCGGAATTTTGCAAACTCTTTGTCAGTTCAGAGACTATGTGTTTTTTTTTCCATTACCCCTCTTGGGAGCATATGGCTTCCATAAAGCATTTCCATTTTACTATGCGCCTTCTGCTGCCTCTGATACAAATGACCGATTTAACCCATATATTATTAGTCTCATGTCTTCTATATAGTTACACTGAGTGCAGTCAGGTTTGGTACACATTAAGCGGCCACTAAGTTGATAACTAAGAAAGAAAATTGACTGCATTGCCATGTCCCTTCTGGTATCTCCCATAAAAACTGATTTGCTGTTTTCAAGTTTATTTTTTTTATAAATCCTAATTCATATACTTGCAGCAACCTGAATTTGTTCATTGTATTGCTTTATAGTATCTAGAAAAATATAAGAAAAATCGACCAAGTAACCACGCCTCTTTTGGTGTCCCCCATACAAATAACCGATTTAATTCATATTTATTTTTTAGATTCACATTATTCAAGTAGTTGAATTCAATTCAATCAAATTTCGCACACTTCATGCGTTTGATGGACTTAGTCCTGATTATGAAAATGGACTGCAGTACCATGTTTGTTCGATAACCTCTCATACAAATTACCCGACTTAGCGAAATTTAGTTTCCTTCATTGTAAACTCTTAAGCGTAGACTCAAGTAATTTGGTTTTTATCAATAGTATCCAGGCACTTTCGTGAAAGTTCAGTTTCGTCTTAGTTTTGATATTGTAATTTTATTTGAAGTTCATTAGAAATATGTTTCTGATTCAAATTTCAAACAACTCACTTTATGTAATGACTCGTTTCTCGTCTGAAGCGAAATTAGAAACCTACATCGATTCTGTTTCTCTATCGAATCATAATGAAACAAGTATTTTGATTAGAGAACGGGAAATATTTTAATACGGTTTCATTTCTTATTCTGGATTAGAACAAAAACCAAATGTAGTTTCGTTTTAAGGCAGAGAAAACGCCTGGCGATTAACAGCGAAAGATGCTTTAAATAATTAATTTCTTGAAATTTACCCAAATGCACAAAAGTTTTGCTTGATTTTTTTAATTAAAAAATTTGAAATAAAATACAAACTTAAGATTTCACAAAGTGCAATAGAACCAAAATTATTTCCAATATCGTTTCGAGTGTAAGAATCAAAATCAAAATTATTTGTAATTTCATTTTGCTTTTGCGAAATTCAATATAATTTTGATTCGGCTGTCGGAATCATAATAACAAATTTGCAAATTTTTGATTTATATTCCAGAAACTGAAACAAATTAACATTCTTTTACGAATTACTTTTATTTCGGTGACGTTTCATGCTTTTCCTACCACCTTCTTGGCCAGTATCTGTGCCCGAACTCACTCCAGAGCCAACGTGCCGGATTAACATCGCTCTTTAGTTTTGCGTTTTGGTTCAGGATTGTGACGGCAGACTAAAATCTCATTCAAAATAATGAAATGATACACAAAATGCTTTTTATCTCTCCAAATTGCTGCAAAAGTTGCAGAGAAAATCGCATTTTAATATATTTGTGTTCTACTTTCAGCGAATGTGGCACCCATTTAGCACATAACTTACTGCCTAGGGCTTCTTCCCAATGTTTTTCGATTAGTCGACGATCTTCTTGCACCATACATTGTATTTTTTGCCACATGTTCTGGTATTGATGGCCTTTTTAAATGTCCGTCAAAGGGAACGATCTGAATGCTTGTACGACCAAGTTGCAATTCAGCAATGCATTATTCCACTGTTCTATCATAATTGAAAGTGAAGAGTTAATCGTTCATGAATTTCTTTTAGATGATACACCTTCCAAAAAGGTATGCTCGATATAAAATTTTTTTCATTGTAAAATCATAAAAAAAAAAATTTTTAAATAAAAAAAAAAAAAAAAAAAAAAAAATTGTGAAAAGTAAAAATTGTTCAATTAATTTATTATCTGAATTTATGATTGATTTATGATAAATGATGAAAATAAAAATTTTCTTAAACTGAATTAAAATTAAAATTGTTTCTTCAGGCGTAAGAATTGTTTGTAATTTTTTTTGGATGTCTGCAACAGAAACAAAATTCGGTTGCTGGAATCAGAATAAAAATTGTGTATATTTTTGACATAAATTCCAGAAGTAAAATTCTATACAATTTAAGTACGGTTAACGGAATCAAAATAAAAGTTTTCTTTTTTGTAATTTTGATTTAAATTTTTGAAACTGAAATAAATCAAAATAATTTCCGCATTTGATTGCTGATAGCATTTAATAAAGGGTGTCCCAACAAGAACGCAAGATTTAAATGTTATATAAAACACAGATATTAAAAAAAAAATCGTGAAACTTTATTATATCGTAAAGTAGACAGAATGAGATTATGTATGGAACAACACATCGGGCAGATGGCCGCCGCGGCTTTGCTGGCACACACGCGATCTTTTAATGAAATTTTCAATGACCGTTTTGCATAAATGCTGCGGCATTTCATTAATTTCCTTTTTTAACACCTGAGTCGTTGTCGACTTATTCGCGTAAACCATCGACTTCAAAAAACGCCAAAGAAAAAAAGGAAAGTCTAATGGTGTTAAATCGCACGATCTAGGCGGCTAATTCTTATCCCCAAAACGCGAAATAACAGGACGGGGAATAGACTGATGCGGCAATTGAATTGTTTCTCTGGCTGTATGAGATGTAGTGCCGTCTTGTTGAAGCCACATGCCCTCCATATTCATTTTTTCAATTTTAGGCACGAAAAAACTGGTTATCATTTTACGATATCGTCGCCAAATTTAAATCTTCCGTTCTTGTTGGAAAGAGTAAAAAAATGGGCTGGATAAAACCGCCGTTTCTGTTATGTCCCATGTAAATTAGGTAGTTTATCCTTTATATTCCTGGATATATACATTTCATTCAATTGCACAAAATGCAGTATAAGTTCTGAGCATTCGTTGATAAAATCCTAGCGATTAGTAAAGGGTGACGCATAAGTAACGTTAACGGCGACTATATTGAATGCGTTTTTGTGCATCATTTGGTTTTAACTCGTGAACCAATTGCATCTTATACGGGAAAAGGTGTAACATATGTAAAATTTTTTGCAAAGACCGCCTAGACATCTCTAACTGCTGAGAACTTCGCCTGGTGGAAGTTTCGGGGTTTTCCTCAATACTTGAGTGCACTCGAGCAATGGTCACTTCATTTCGAACTGCACGATGTCCTCCAGCTGGCGGAAGATCACAGACAGCCCCTTATTGACCCAAAACGATGAACCAATCGTTAAATTGTTGGAGCGCTATGAGCATTACGAACATGAAAAAATTTCGATATGATCTGAATTATCAAATGCTGACTTTCAAAGTAAAATTGAACAACTTTGGTCCTTTGTTTTGCGTTGAGCCTTTACAGCATAAATTTCTCAAGTATTATTTACTTAATTCTGTAAAGAGACGAAAAAAAAGACTTAAACAAAAAATGTCTTCACTGATCAAATCTTAACGTTGCTTATGCGCTACCCTATGGTAATGCAGAAAGATTTTCGGTGAAGGAAAGTCAGTTGATCGGACTGTAATTTCAGTGCTGATTATAAAGCAATTGATATAACAGACTTCATTAGCATATATGTGAGGTTTACTATAAAGTATAATGAATTCTCTTATCAAATTGAATTATCTAAATTTAATAACAATTTGTAATTTTTCTTTTTTTCCAAAACTCCTTTCCTTGCGACCCTCTGCAAAAATATGAAGCATAAGTATTTTTTTTTTCACAAATTCTGAGCTAAAAATACAAACTGAAATCATTTGTTTACACAACGAATACAAATCTCTTGTAAGAAGCTTTGAACACGTCAGCAATCAGCGAAATCTCCAAGTGTAAATTCAACACAAAGCATTGCTGGCTCATAGATTGTAATTTGTCAAAAATATTAGATATAAAAACGAAATAAAAATAAAAATAACTGTGACTGAGGATACCTCAAAATAAATACATGAAAAAAGTAACTAAATTATTATGATATGAATTTCTTAACAAATTATAGTTATTTCGATTCAGCAAAAACTCCATTTCAATTACGAATCAAAATGAGTAAGTGAGAAACTCTCGTCAAACTTAATTCGATCGCACAGCGAAATTTCTTTAATTTAGGCCTCGAGGCTGTGTTTTTTTTTCTTTTTTATTTTTTGAGGTTTATTTCTTTCCAAATTTTATGGCTCTATCGCTGGCGGCCTAAACCAGTTCCACATGAAACACAAGTTTATGGCCATTTGTTAGTTCATGTATTCTGTTTCAACAGATACGGAAGTCTGCGTTTTCGTCTTTCTGTATGCCTGTGAACTTTTCGCTTTCAATCGGTGAACGATCGATGCGAACGAGATCTTCCTTCATATGGTAATTTTTGTTTTGTTGCCTGAATTTCGCTCTGCACGCTTGGCATCATCATTATCATTAATTGGTAAACGCGCGTTAATGATGGCAAAAAGACAATCAAATTGAATTTTAAACAAATTTTGCCGACAGCAAAAAAAAAAAAAATCAAAAATGCTAATACAAACACTAAACCAAAACAGAAATATATTTGCAGATAGATGACAGTCAGAAGACGTGCAAAATTTTTTGACAAATTTTCGAAAATTATGGGATTTTTTTCGTTTTGTATTTCTGATCTTTCTTTGAGCCTCAAGCTGAGCAGTCATAATTATAGAGATAATTAAAATCTCGAGGCATTTGACACACATTTCTTTTATTTGTATTTATTTTTTTTTGCTTGCACACTAAAAACTAGTCGAAAGTGTTTATATAGTTGAAACGTGGAAGTGGTATAAGTCACTTAATTGATGAGAAATAATTAAACAATATTTTTGCAATTTTTTTTTGTCTCCTAAAAAATTTTAGCTGTAATTGATTTTACGACTTCCTTAATAGATTTTACGTAAATACATTAATTTAAGACTTTACATTTATTTCGGTGTCAAACTCATTAATTTTTATCGTCGTTATGCAACGTTTTAATAAGCTCAAGCTAAGAGTTGATGGCTTTGTTCTGTGCCCATTAAAAGGAGTTTCGCAAGTCGTACAGCTGTAGATTAGTCAACACCTTAAGCATTCTGCCCCCTCTAATATGACTCTCCTAATTTATGATCGTTGCTTCAAAGGATCTGTTATTATCTGTTGCTCTCTAACTAAACGAAACCTTGACCAGTACAGAACTTTCAGCCAGATTAACTGACTTAGCCAAAACTAGCCGACCTAACAAAGAGGACACAAAAAAAGTTGGGGTCATTTCTTTATTTTTCAACATAATCAATCTTCTTTTAGCACGGCACACTTTTTCCACAGATATTTAAAAGCTTTTTTACCCCGTTTATAGTAATAATTGTCAAACTCCTTAAAATTAGCATCGCTGTTTGCAATTTCTTTTCCACCGAGCTATTTTTTCAAGATTGGAAATAGAAAATAGCCCGAGGGGGCTAAATCTGACCAATAAGGTGCCTCATAAGGCAGTTCGAACCTTAATTTAGTAATTTTGGCCATCACAATCGTAGATATATGAACTTGATGAAACAACATTTGCTTTCCCGCCAAATGTGGCCTTTTTTCTATAATTTCATTACCTAAACGCTGCAATAGATTAGCATAATATTCGTCGTTGATGGGTTTTCCTTTCTGAAGTAATCAATAAAAATAATAGCAAACGCATGCCAAAAAACAGAAGCCATGGCTTTGCCTGCAGATGGAACCGTCTACGCTTTCTTTGAACACGATTCTCCATCTTGCGCATCCTAGTCCGCTGTTTTGGCTATTCCTTTGTCTCAGGTGTGAAGTGGTGGACCCATGTCTCATCTATAGTTATAAACCGACATAAAAATTCGGTTTTATTGCAGTGAAACTTCGCCAAACATTCTACCGAAACATGTTCACGATACGGTTTTTGCTCTATTGAAAGCAAACGCGGCATCCATCCTGTGCACAGCTTTCTCATGACCACATCTTCTGTCATTATACGATATGTAGCACTTTCTGAAACGCCTAACAGTTCATCTAGCTCAGGCACCTTCGACCGACGATCACCCAATACCATTTTGGGGATTTTCTTAACCGTGTCTGGCGTGGACACCTCAATTGATCGCTCACTACGATGTTCGTCTTGGTAGCTCATACGGCTTCGTTTTAACTCTGCTATCTCGTTTAAATTCTGCTAGAATCCAGTTCGAACCGAAATATTGAATTACTTAATGGTGACCAATTTTTTCCATGTTTACAAATTCACTGAGATCGTTTACTATTGATGGCTCAAATAAAAATGCTAAACAACGAGTCGCCTTGAAATTTAAAACATATATTTTATAAGGTTGCCACTTTTCAGCAAAGTAAGTTTTTTCAAAGTACTGGCATCATCTATACGTCAGATCAGGTTGTTTTGGGACCGCCGTTGTGCTGAAAAGATCAAAGTCCAAAAGTGCTAAATTAGAACAACAAGGCGGATGTGGTATCATCTCTCGTCCAGGATCCAATAGTTTTAGCTGGGTCTATAAACATGTGATAGGATTAGCCTTAGCGTGGTGGAAAATCACACCTTTGCGACTTACTAGTTCAAGTCCTTTTTCATTAAGTGATTTAAAAGTCAGTGTAGAAATTTCAGTCACGTCAACTGACTTAAAAATACCTTCACCCAACGACCATTTATGTTGCTGGAAAAAATACAAAATGAAAACGCAAAATTGTAACTTTCTGAAGTCCTCCGTTTGGGGAATGTAGAAGAATCATTGATCTTTCATAAATCGGTCAATTTGGTATGGTGACAGTGCAATCTATTTTCATTAGCAGCCTGATGAGAGCTCAATTGTACTGAATATAGTGCGATTGCATAAAAGATGCAAATCTAGGAATATGTAAATCATGTAAGGTAATTTGTGTTGGGTAATTTGTAAGAGGTCGAGGTCATTCCGTCGATTTTTTTCAAGTTTTGCCCAATATAATTACGCACAATTGATGAGAATTGAAGTAACTTCAAGCTGCGTTGTATAGATTACCAGAATGGGTGTGGCAGCGTCGCTCATTTTCGTTCCCAGAACTTTGCTCACCCAATGCATGACATACGGCAAATCTGGTCCAGTCGATTGGAAAACATAGAGGTAAGAATATATGAGTTAAGTCGGTCACTTATATTGGAGCTACCAGAAGGGTCGTGATTAAGAAACACAAATTTCCTTGCATCTCATGATTAAGAAATGGAAAAGCTTCTCACATTCACTGAGCTTACTCACATTCTATCTGTAGAATCCTTCAACGGGATCTTAACGACAGTTCTTCCATAGATTGGGAAGCATTTACTAGTCCTATCGATTGCTCGACTACTCGTCAGATACATCGAGGTGACCACCGCTCAAACAATGATAGGTGGCTGTATGCGGGGTTGAACCCGCAATCATGCGAACGATAGCCACGTTTACTAACCATTGCGCCACGGTCGATCGGGGCGTGATTACTTGATCGATTTTTATCGGAAATTATAGAGAATTAGAAAGTAATGAAAAGTATGAAAATATAAACTACTGCTGCCGAATAATTAAAAATTACAGAGACTAGATTGAATTTCGAAAAATCGATCAATTTGTATAGGAGGTACCAGAATAGGTGTAGCAATGTGTTCCATTTTCATTTTGAAATCGTACTTTGACAATCGCCGAATGTGTCCCAAATTAGACTAAATTTAGTACAACAACATAAAAGATGTGAACCTAAGTAGGTCTATATATGGAAAATAGGTCATATATATGGAAAGTGAAAGAAGGGGTAGGTGGGGTAAGTCAGTCGGTTTTTTTAAATTCTGTCAAGCGTTATCAACAAATGCATAGGACCAAAATTTAAGTTACCCTGATCTACCAAAGTGGAGTTTCAGGGGGAAAAACTGAATTTTTTATGTTGCATGGGAGTCACCAGAAGGGATAAGTCCGGTTCCTTGGTTTCGATGTGGCAAAATATTAAGGTGTATCAAGTGTTGGTAAACTTACGGACACCGCTCATTAAATCTAAAAAGTCGTGAAATATATAGGATTATCTATTTTTCGTATTCAAATAAATTTACATAAAGAACCAATAAAGCACTATTATTTCGATGAAGCTCTTATTTGATTACAATGCTTGGACCTTCTCATTGTGTATGAAACATTTAAATGACCACCTCTGGATTGGTTGCAGCAGTGGATCCTTTTAAGGTAGTTTTCAAAAAACTACGGCCCAATGACACGTCTTGGCCATAATGCGCACCAATCATCAACTTTTTTTGAATGCCATGGCTTTTCCATAATCACTGACGTAACCACAAAGTGGAAAATGGGCTTCATCGCTGAAAAAAATTTTGTTCAATTGAAAATCCATGTTTGAATCACCACTTTTGTTCAACAATCCATAAACAAAAAAAAAAAACAAAAAATAAACAATCCATATTCGTAAATGTCAAACCTTTAACTAAATAAATAACACTTCACATGACAGATATTTAACAGCTGACAGCCTTGCCAGACCGTCTAAACCTAGAAACTACTAAATGGACAGAATATACTTCTTACTTTAAACGCTATCTTCTGGGTGTAACATTTTTAGTCGAATGATATAGGAGAACATCGTCATTCCTTCGGCTGAAGGTTTACAAATTGTTCCAAGCCTTTGTGCAAACGATCTTCCCAGCAACTTGATATCGTATATGAGGCTCTTATACATTTTGCCTCTATCCCCGCAAATGCAAGCTGCAGAATTTTCAATCGTATTATAACATTTTGTTGGTTGAATATAAAAAAACAAATAAATGCCCTTAAGGATGCGTAAATCGTTGTGATGTTAACATAAATTTCAAATAAATCGTGATTATTTGCATTAGATTCGCATCCACAAGGAAGCCACACTAGAACAGCAACGCTGACAGGCCAGGCCAGGGCAACATCTGCGGTAGCCGTTAAGTAGAGAAGCAAATAGGATTGAAGATAGATTAAATCCCAAACAGGAAACATAAACCACCAACCACCAGTTAAGAGCCGATACGGAAACATTCCGAAAGGGAGGTGATTTATCAAACTCCCAACTAAAAATCACCTGTTCTGGGAAGTTTGCGTAAAACTCTCCCACTCTCTCTCTGGTACGAGTACAAATTCTAAGCGATATCTATAAATTAAACGTAATGGAAAACGATCTTTCAATTATCCGTTATCGCTGCAGCAATCAGAGATTTGTATTTTGATTACATTCTATTGTATTACGCAAAAAGAAAGCGACAATAACAAAAACAACAACAACATCAATTTGTGGTTAATCATTTGTTGTCACATTTGATGTTTTTGGGGTTTTCTTTTGTGGGGTTATTCGATAGATCTTTTGCCTTCCTTTCTTTTTTGCTGTTTTTGTTTTTGCTGTCGATGATATCTGCTTTCCATTTTAATTGCTATCAAATTCATGCGATAATTAATTTTGTTAAGTTTCCCCCTGAAACAATAAAATAATAAACCAAAAATAACTGTAAACTTTGGCAATTTGCGTTTTAATTTAACGGTACATTAATTTCTGTCATGCAAATTCAGTGAATATTGAAATTTAATAGAATTTATTTTGCGTTGTTTTCTTATTGTTGCTCCGTTTTTATCTCATTTAAACGCATTTTATAATTTAATTAACATTTTAATTTTTTTCTCCGAAACAATCAGCTTAACAATGCTAATGAATCAATTAAGAATTGTAGAGTGTACGAGTACAAAGTACAAAATTCAAATTGTCACACCTTAATCACTTTTGACATTTTCATGCGAAACGCCGAGAGCAAAATGTCAGCCGTATAAATGATGTTTATGGGGTGGAGGAAATATTTTAATTAGGGTGTAATTAAAAATCTATGTGATGGTATCACAGAACAATTCCTAACCCATTATTTGCTGTTAAACGTCAATATAATATTAAGCCTTTTATGTATGTGGGGGCAGTCCCAAAACTAGCCCACCTAACAAAGAAGACACAAAAAAGTTAGCAAACATTTTCTTTATTTTTCAACATAATCTCCATTTACACTTTTTCCAGCGATATTCAATAGCTTTTGTACCCTGTTTATAATAAGATCTGCCAAATTTCTTAAAGTATCCATTAATCGCAAACGCCATTTCTTCATTGTTGGTAAATCTTTTTTCTACTGAACCATTTTTTCAAGTTTGGAAATGGAAAATACTCCAAGGGAGTGTAATCTGCCAAATAAAGTGCATGATGAAGCGATTCGAACTTTAATGCATTAACTTTGGCTATCGAAATAGTGGATGTATGAACTGGAGAATTGTCTTGATGAAACAACATTTTCTTTTCCGTCAAATGCGATCTTTTGTCCATAATTTCATCGCCAAAACATTGCAATAAATTAGCCATTGATGATTGTTAATACGGGGGGTTGACCGGACGGACGGTTTTTATGTCATATGAAAGAGAATGAGAAAAACGGGGGGGTTAAAGATTGTATAATCCAATGATTTCCATTTATTGGCAAGGTTTTACCTTATATTTCTGGGGTTCACAAAATGGACATTATTTTACCAAGCAGGGACTTTAAACGTTGAAATAAGTAGTTTATATATCGAATGTAAAATGACTGCAGATACTTGGGCGAGAGTTAGAAGGCCGCTTTATTACACTGCTAGAATGGTGGAGTGAAAGTTCTTTTCTTAACCGTGCTGGTCGTGTACTTTAAAATTAAAACTTACAACTATCAGGGTAAGGAAAACTTGTGCACGTAAACAATGGTTTTTTCTTTCTGAAGATAATCAATAAAAATAATCCCATACTCATTCCAACAACAACAGACGCCATTACCTTGCCTGCAGATGGAACCGTCTTCGCCTTCTTCTTGCAATACGATTTTCCCTTTCCAGTTCACTGCTCTGACTGTTCCCCTGCCTTAGTTGTAATGTGGTAGACCCATGTTTTATTAATGGTTATAAATCGATGCAAAAATTGGACTTTATTGCTGTGAAACTTCGCCTAACCCTCTGCTGAAATCATTTGCCGTTAACAGGAACTGCCAGGTGGTAATTTCATGGTGCCAGGTTCGGACTACAAGGTGGACGCATAAGCAACTCTCAACCAAGCTCCCATAGCTTCTGGCGAGTCGCTATCGCGAGTGGCGTGGCCTATCCTGATGGAAAAAATTCTCTCCTATTGGCCAAACCTAGCCACTTCCGATTGACCGATTGTTTCCTCCAGACGTTCCAATTGTTGACACTACAAGTCCGAATTAAGTGTTTGATCGTAGGGAAGGGAGCATCTCATATTAGAAGATTCCCTGCCAATCCCACCAAATATGCATACCTGATTATCATACCTGGCTTGGCCACCGTTTGCGACGGCTCATCTCTATTCAACCATGGCCGCCTTCACTTGACGTTGTCTTAAGTGACCGATTTTTTATCACTAGTCAGAAATGGGTCCATTTTGTAGCGATTTAGCAGCGATTCGTAGATAGAAATTCGGTTCATAAGTTTTTGTTGTGTTAACGAGTGTGGCACCCATGTACCGGGCTTCTTTTTGTGTCCAACATTATTTAAGTGATTTCAGAGCACTTTTTGTGCAATGTTTGATTACTGGCAGTTGAAACAGTGGCCGAAGAGAGACCTCCCAAACGGATGAGCGGTTTAATCCATTAATTTTTAACTTCATATCTTTCAATCAGTTATACCAAATCGTAATAAATTTGGTAATTTGGGAAGGAAAAAAGAATGACATTGCCATATGCAGTCTAGTACCTCCCATATAAATTGAGCGACTTGTTGTTCCTCTATAATCCCACCTCCTCCATGGTATGAAATAACGTCATGTTGGCAACAATGGAACTGATCGCAGTGTACGCACACAAGAGATTTTAAAGGGTGACTGCATCTTACAGACATTAAAGTGGGTATAAGAAAAAATGAAGCGGCTGCCGCGTTTGCTAAGAGTGGAAGATAATTATACAGCTGATTGTCAAAAATCGAAAGACTCGTTCACGTCGGTTGGCAATAGAAGTAACATTTGGGAATTAAACAATCTCCTGTTTCCTCCATTTCATAGTCCTCACAAAGGGACGTCGCACAGTGGGATTGCTTCATACATTTTTGTGCAATAAATATAAGAAGTTGTCGTAGGGTCTTGAAATTCGACATAGAGCGTTTTATAACGTAGAGTAGCAAAAATATAAAGTTTCATCCAAATCGACCACGTCCATCGGCCACCGCCCATACAACTAAAAATGAAATTTTTGTTTAAATTTTTTTCTGTTAGGTAGAAATTCTTGTAACTTGGCATGGATCATCTGTACTACGGAAACAAAAATTTTGGAAAGTTTCATCCAAGTCGGCCACGCCCATCGCCTACATTACTCAGAAAAAATAACCATTTCACCCACTACCCGCCTGACTTATTTCTGTAAAAATATTTAGTAGGATTGCCTAAAATAAAATAATTAGTTACATGTGTAAGAAAACTTATTTACTTATTCATCTATCATTTCTTTTACAATATCATCTAATTCCAAGACACCAAGAGACGGTTGAAAACATCAGAGTTAGTTGCCATTCTATTGCATTTTCTTGAAAACATCAGTCTATATTTTCTATAATCGTTGTTGCGCGCTTCTTCTGCCTCTTCGGATAGCATACCAATAGGAAGAGTAGCTGCATCGATAATTTCTTTTCCAGGCATTAATATTTTGTGCACAGTTACTGGCATATAATACCAGCTGTATTTTTCGACATAAAGTTTCGCCGTATCCCGCGTGTAATTTTTAAACTTCGAAGAATTAATATTTCGGCCACATGTGATTATTTGTAATATTATGCGAAACCTATCAATTAATTCCCCTTCAACTTCAGTTATGACGGATTGGAAAAAAACGTCTTGAGGTGTTGCCTTCGTTGGATGTCCCAGTGCCTTGCTGAACCTCATCAACACGTAAATACGCATTTGTGAATTCGGACTTTGTTTTCTTGTTTCATAGCCTTATGTTCGTCTTCGAGCGCCGACCACTTTTAAAATGGTTTATTGTAGGCAATATGAAGAATGCACTCCATAAACTTTCTTTCTTGTGTTTTATGAAAAAAAAATTTATAACTTTGTTCAGCAGTATCAAATATTATAAGGATTTTTTTCTATAAATCGCAATAATATACTCCCTTCCTTTATTTTATTGCAGTCAGAGCATGGAGGTCGCCGGAGCTAACCTTTTTTTCATCCAAGGAAAACTTAGAACACTGAAATTTCTAGGGTTTTCTTTTTTTTTAATTTAAAAAGTTTCGAAACTATTTATGCTATCCTGTTGTCTTTGTTTCTTAAAGAATCACAAAATACCATATTTTTAGAACATCATGACATAAAATAGTTAAACGAACAACAAATGTGCACATACAGGCCCTCAAGTTGCATTAAAAGCATAGTCGTTCTGCGCTTTACTTCTCCCAATCATTTTTAAGTAATTATTTTGCGATAAAAAATTATTTTTTTCAAAAAAGCAATGATGAATTTCTCTTAACTAAACAATTCCATACAAAATTGCATCATTACATTTTTAATATTTTACAGTCGAAAAATAGACTTTTTGCACTTAGAATCTCACGCTGCGTCGTTCCGTAACAATTTTTTATGCTAGAAAACTAACATTAGCAAGCTTCTAGGAGATGGCTTAATGCAACTGCACTATGCAAAAAAAAACATTAATTTTTAATTTCCGAAGAGATTTGAAGCTGCAAAAGATTGCTCTCTTCTCTCTCTTTATAGTGGCCGCTCTGTGAGGCTTTCTTTTAGATAATAGTTGAAACATTTTTTTATGTTCTCTCTGAGGCTTCCTTTTATACGATAGTTGACATATTTTTTTTATGCTTAATCTTACAAATGTACAAACTTTTATCGGAAATGCTTGACCGCTCGTTAGAGGTTTCACTGTACATGTTTTTTATTAACAGTTTTACATCACAGCTTAACTACGAACACAATCATTATTTCCCCTTTCAAAACGCCAAAACATTTTGTTCTCTAAGACAATTTGCCTTGAGCCAACATCTGCAATCAGCAAACACAGGAAACCTTTCATACCTAGCGCAGTGATGGAAATGGGGAGGGTGAGGAAACAAATCTCAATTTATTTTAAAACTTTTTCTAACATCAGATACAATTCTTCGATAATTTACAATTGAAAACAAACTACAACGTTCATAGGGCAACTTGGCTTCAACACAAAGGGTTTACCTTCCTGGAGCTGGTGCCTTTCCTGCCTTTCTTCATGGAGCAATTTGTTGCTAGTCTGATATGTATGTGGCCTAGGTTATGGCGGCAGCAACAACAATGAAACCAATATCATAACATAGCACACCAGTCTATGGGTGCAGGTAACCATATTTAGTCCACAATACGTGCACATTGTCTTCCCGGATAACAACAAATTGGCAAAATGGCCAAGTCAAAAAGGCATCTTGTTTATATTGTGTAATACATCATTTACGCAAATAAATACAAACAATTGCCGCGCCGGCGCACTCACTCGCACCCATTCGCTCTCCTTCCCGCTCTCTCTCTCTCTCTATTGAAAACCTTGCAAGTGAACAAACGAAATGTTGACGCTGCTCTGTTAACAATAAATGTAATAAATTTTCTTATTGCGCGTTTTCTGTGCTGTTGTTGTTGCTGTTGTTTTTGTGCTCCTTTGTTTCTTTCTAAGCTGCAACTTAACATTCTTTTGTGCCTTCATAAGGGAAAATGAAATCCCCATTGATCTATAACAGCAGCCCGGGTCCATGTCCATGTGTCTAGTACATGTTGCACAGGGGGCCAAAGTTAGACGATTGTTCAAAAACTGACCTATGATATTCAGTATATCTCACTTGAAGGAATCGAGATATATATTATACTAGCGGACCCGGCGAACTTCGTCTCGCCACAATTTAACGCCTTCAGATAAACTCTCGAGTAATAATAAAACACAGATAGTTCAAATTTCAGTGCGATTTATTTGAATGGAATCAAAATCAGTAGAGAGCGATATGATGAACAATGTTTTTTTGATTTGTTTTCCGGCGCAAAAACAAACAACGAAGACGGTTTCCCAACACGCGAACAGGCAACGTACAGCTGACCGTGCGAAAGACAGGGAAATTCGAAATTAATCACCCAGACTTCCAACGACTGGCCTTGCGATTTATTTATTGCCTTCGTAAAAGCCAATCGAATGGGGAACTGAATCCGCTTAAATTGGAATGGAAGATCAGTTGGAATTCTCGGAATTCGTGGAATAAGGACTTCTTCTTCTTTGAATTTGCCCTCGATACTCGTCGCTTGAATCACATTGTTCATCAGTTTCTTGATGGACAACCGCATACCGTTGCACAATTTCGGATGATTCAAATTCCGCAACATAATTATGATCGATCCTATCTTCAGCTGTAAATTATGCCGCGGTGTTATTGGCACATCAAGCGAGTTCAAAAATTCCGTCGGATAGTTTGTCGCTTCATCCTCTTCGGTCACGCTGTCAACGGATTTGTACGAATGCAGTTCCTCAGCGATTTGACTTTGAATAATCAAATTCAAGTTATCGACGTCCTTATTCTTCGCTGCTAGTATTGCCCTTTCACTAATCCAATCGAGATTTTTATAATTTTGTGCAATGCCGGGGAACACTTTGGTGGTGAGTTCCTCCTTCGACGATGTGAACGATGTGAGGTGGTGATTGCGCAGCGCGAACTTGTGCAATATGGGCACGTCTCCATCCATTACGTTCTGCGCGTTCCTCTTGCATTGCACTACGTGTATGAAGTCCACGATTTGATCGTCTAATAGGTGGCATTAGTCAAATAACTCTCCCTGAAATGGAATAAAGTCCTTTTTGACTAATCCTATTAAAAAGACAATTTCTTTCAAAAAAAAAAAAAAAAAACTTACGAAATGAATGTATCGCAATAAATGCCCGCAATTCAATAAGGTAACCTCACTTTTTACATGCAAACTTATTTTCTGAAAAAATGATCGAATTGATAAACATTGCACTAAATTTCAATTGATCGTACTGCTCGTATCGTTAATGGATGTGATACGCGATATATGAGTATCCGAATTCAGTGTAATAATACGCAAAACTCGAATCAATTGCAGCAAGAAAAATAGCGCATTTGTTTAATAGAAAATCACAATGCGAAAAGTGCAGCTGTCAAATTGCACTCAGTTTCAGCATTGAACGCAGCACAGCGCCATCTGTTATTTGTCTCGTTAACTTCTCCACCCAAAATTCACGCAAAACATATTTTATCGCAATAACATTCGTAATTTTCCGAAATTTTCCGAGCTTCACAACGAATTTTCCACTTTTATATCGCGCAAAATCATCAAATCATGTGATAAAATGCAAAATTTCGTCGAAACAAATTGAAATTTTTCACGCTTTTCCGGAATTTTTCGTGTTTTCCACTAACAGTTTTCTATTTTGCCATTCGAAAAGACATTTCGGAACAATTGCACACAAAATTCCATACAAAAAAATCAATTTTCGATTTTTTCAATTTTCCGACTTTTCCGGAGGGTTTTCCCAAAAAACCTTCTTCAGGCAATTACGAACAATTGAGAAAAAATTTGAGCCAAATTGGTCCAGGCGTTCTTGAGTTTTGCGCTTAGCAACACATTTAGCGATTCATTTTTATATTATAGATGATACTACAAAAATATAATACAGAGCTCACGGAGGTTTTACGTAAATCTCGCCGTGCAGGCCTTACCCATGGTGTGCTAAACACCCTGGGCAAATTACAATGCGATACAATCTTCTGCAATAGTCAAGAAAACTTGGACTATCTAGCAATGGGAGCCGACAATTTTGGGAACAAGTTAACGCAATTGTCAGTGCTTTCTTCAAGCCAGAAGATACCTATTTGATTATGCCAGTATGGAACATAATCCCCATTGGCGGAAGCGAAACTTATGTTACCACCTCTGCTACTCTATTGATCTGTAGCACCCGATTGCAATGCAACTCGGCATTCGAGCACAAAGTCCCTACCAGCGATTTTGGTATCAACCACAACCCGTGTGATATCTAGAATTTCGATTTGAGATTCAGAAAAGGTCAATTGATAATCAAAATTTCCAATTAAATTTCAGAAAACATTAACTGATATTTAGAAATTCCAATTGGAAATCAGATTTTTTTTTAATAAACCAGTTTAAAATTCAGAATTTCCAATTGACATTCAAAAAACTTTAACTGAAATTCAAAATTTCTATTTGAAATTCGGAAAAGGTCTTCGCCAATTTAGCGTTTCAGTCAAAATTGAGAAAAAAATAAATAGAAAATTTAATTTATACTCGGAATTCAGAAAAAAAAATCAATTGAAATTCGGAATTTCCACTGAAATTTAGAAAGGGTCAACTAAAATCTAGAATTTTCAATAGAATTGAAGAAAAAAATCAAATGAAAAACAGAATTCCCAAAATTTCAGAAAATTCCAAATGAAACCCAGAGAATTGCATTTGAAATTCAGTAAATATCAAATAGAGTTCGGAGAACACCAGTTGGAGGAGGTGTGCAAAGGAAAAATCGTTTCAACTCTGCTAACATCAACTCATGATTGCCTGATGATATCAAATCAATTGATATTCAAATAAGATCGATCCTTTTTAATATACCAAATATGACTTAAAATACATTATCAGACAACTGATTTCCAATAGGTATGGTGTAATTTCATACAAAATAAGAGCAAAGTACAGATGTAATCACCAGCAAAAATGGAAATAAATTACAAGCAACTACTTTACTATCAGATAGGAGTACAATACCAAACTGAGAGGTTTTGAAGATGAATGAGAATAGCGTATTCTTTATTTTAAAAATGATAATCGCGACCGCAAAATGTTTCTTAATGCAAATTGAACAGGATCATCAAAAGGATGACGGAAAAGAGCTTATTTATTTTTAAATTTTAAATTTTTTCTTACATTTGAATTTTATCCAAAAAATTTTCAGTTTGAGTTAAGTTTTTCACTTACAAAATCCAACAAAAACGGAAACAAATTGAATCTGTAAATTCAGCAACATTCTAAACTAAGCATACTTATAATCATCTAGAGAATTCTTTTAACTTGACACTCAAGTATAGAAACAGAGTTCGAAGGGACCGATTTTAAGCCTCCTGGGGTCTCTTAGCGAGTCATTGACTTTGAATTTAGTTTTTGGCGTTTGGGAACCAAGCTAAAAACGCAATTCAGTCTTTTTTTAATCTTAAATGATGCATCAACAAGAATAATTGTTTAGAAAAACCCAGAAGTGATTGTGGAAAAGCCATTGACAAAAGTTTAAATATAATAACTGAAGTCGAATTAGGTATTACGGAGGAAAAATACTTTCGATAAATTGGTCAATTTATATGAGAGGTGTCAGAAGTGACTTGGCAAAGTTCGTCACTAAACTTTGTTGAATTCACTAGAAGTGCTCGAAGGATATGAAGCTAAGAACATATTAAATTGGTTATTTATATGGGAGGTACAAGAAAGGCATGGTTGCTTGGTCTATTTTTCGTAAGTTTTACTGGAAATTATAAATTAATACCTTGGACAAAAATTTAGCCAACTGCAGACTACTAATTAGATAATATAATGGAAATATTAAATTTCCGAAAATCGGTAAATCGTGTGGGAAGTGCCGGAAGCGGCAATGCACCCCATTTTAATTTTAAAACGCTTAACATACTCAAAATTTTACTAACTTTTGTGCAATCAAATAAAAGCTATAAACTCTAGAATGTATCCGCTAAATCAATCATTAGTACGGGTGCATTATAAATCAATGCGATGGACAAAAATTCAATTTACTGCAATCTACCACAGAGCAATTATAGAGAACAAATCGAATATCGAAAACTCGATCAATTTGCATGAAAATTACTAAAAGAGTGGATCGATTGTAAGAATTTCCATATAGTTTTAAGGAATTTCATAAAGATTTATGGCAGTCATTTTGTCTACCAGCTGTACAGCTAGATAGACGGATATCGCTTAATCGACTGAAGAAGTCTTGAAACACGTTTGGCTAGAAGATATTTGCTATTCTAACTCTTCCTTCTGGATGTTGCTTTTTATAATGTCAAATATTTCCATTAAATATTAACATAAAATATAATTAATCTTTTTGTGCCTCTTCTCCCATTTTTTTTTTTTTTTTTTTGGCAAAATCTCTTTCCTATATTGATAATTGTTTCGAAAATAGAGTAGGGTGATTTTTTATCCGTATTTTTTTTTTTAATCGAATAAATCACTCAAATTTGCATCATGTATTACATTTTTTTTATCGGAATCGATAAATTGGTCTTTACCATTTAACTTTTAAAGATAATTTCATGTAAATGTTGTCCGCAGCTCCGTATCAAAATGACCATTCCGGAGTTTCAAATTTTCGTCACTTTTTCGAGCATTTCGGATTGTATTCCACAAATAACCCATGTTGTGTTATCCTGTATGGCTTCAATAGTGTTCGGCTTGTCCACATCGACTAACGACTTGAAATAATCAAGAGGCGTTAAATCGCAAGATCTTGGGGGTCAACTCACAGGGCCAAATCGAGAGATAAGCTGCTCACCAAATTCATCCCTTAACATATCCATTGTTTCACGTCCTGATGAAGCCACATGTTGCATCGTTCTGATGAAACCACATGTCAATAAAGCTCAACTCAGCCAATTGGGGTAAAAAAAAGTCGAGAATCATGGCTCGATATCGTTCGCCGTTGACGGTAAGGTTTCTTCCACGGTCGTCGTTGAAGAAAAATGGACTGTTGATGCCACCAGCCCATAAACCACACCAGACTGTCGTTTTCTGGGGGTTGCATCGGTAATTCATGTATGGCATGTGGCTTTTCATCACTCCAGATGTGACACTTTTGCTTGTGTACGTATCCGTTCAACAAGAAATGAGCCTCATCGCTGAGCGCTATTTTTCGATAAAACAGAGGATTTTCATTGAGCTTTTGAAAGGCCCATTCACCTAAAATTAAACGTTGTGGCAGGTCATTCGTCATTCCATGATAAAATGGCAGAGTATGTATGCAATACACTTTTCACTTTGACAGATGACGTTTGGACGCCATTATCAACCAGTGCTGCCAACCTGAAAAACTTAAATCTTAAAAAATCACCCTATACAAGGCGTGTGTGATAGATGGCGTGGGGGTCATTTCAATAAACATTGTCCAAGAATGTGTGAAGAGCAAACAACAGTATAACTTAACTTATCAAATCATACGCTTATGACGCTTTTGTGTTAAAGCCAATGATGTTCGCAGAAAAGGAATTGTATTACCCTACTCTTTTTAGCCAATTAAAAATGGATGTGTACACAAACCTGGCAATTATATATCATAATAATAAAAAAAAGAATGCTTAATGAAGACGAAATTGTATTACCAGTTATAAAATTGTTGTCTAATCTATAAAAAACAAACACAAATTCTCTTGCATCCCATGAGGAAGATATCGGAGGATTACTCAACTATTTGAAGTATTTGCAAAATATAACGCGATGACCGCTGCTGAAAGAAGTCTTTGTTGGCTGTACAAACATACAGTCAAATGCTGTATGTCTTATTTACCAACCACTACGTCACAGCCTTGTTTACAAATTAAGCTAATTTTGAAAACGAAACGAAGTAATTCTGAATAATATTTCTGGCAAACAACTCCCGACAATGTTGAAAAGGATTAATGTATTACGACCTACAATGGTTTGTGTTGATAGAAGATTACAAAATCGAGTAAACTTTTATCAATATTGGCAAAAAAAGAAAAAGATTTGCTTTTATAATTACTTTGGTATCATTCGATGGTTGAGCCAAGTGTTGTATCTATCTGGCCCCACTGTCTCTTGTCGTCATCCAGCATTGAACCGCCTCACCACCGCTGGCTAGCCTAGCTCTATTGTTACATAAATCCACCTCAAAATAAACAAACTTGGCGCTCAAAACATAAAAAAAACAACAAAACAACAAACCTGAAGCTATTGCGCGGCATTAGACGCTTGGATACTTTTAGACTTTTTCTTTCATTTGATTTGGTGTTTTCGTTTTCCTTGCGCTTTTTTTGGTATCAGAACACTCTCATCAGCATTGCAACAGCGTTATGCGCCTTTTTTGGGGTGCAAAAACATTATTGTAACCACTGACGTTGAATACGACTAGTGGACATTTCGAAAAGGTAGTTTGCGCTTGAATATGAGAAAGGGAAATCTTTAGAGCTTTACATGGATAGCTGTGACCAATAGAATGCCGAAGAATTTTCTATATTTTCTAGAAACCGGAAAAAAGTGGACAAGTAATCCTAAAGGACTGTATTGTTAATAGACGAGGCGCATAGACCAATTAATTTTATACAGTAAGAAGGTTGACACGTAAACCGAGTTATAGATGGTTTTTCCTAAAATAATTTACAGTCATACTAGACCGTAGCGCGATGGTTAGTTCAACCGATCATTGTTCACATAATCGCGAGTTCAATGGCCGATATAGCCATCTTCATTATTTGAGCAGCGGTCACCTCAATGTGTCTGACGAACACTTCGAGTTGTCGAGTAATCGACGAATCTAGTTAAAGCTTCTCAAACTATAACATTCGCACTCTGCGTTAAACTGTAAGTCCCGTTGAGTGAGTGTAAAAATAGAATTCATGTAGGCTCACTGAATGTGATGAAACTTTCCCATATGTCGTATGCTTTGGAAAGTTCGTTCGGTTTTTGAAAGAAATTTATTTACAAATTTATCTACAAGCAAACAATTATTTAAATCTATTATAAAGGGTGATTTTTTAATCGTAGTTCTTTTTTTTAAATCGAATAAAACAGTCAAATTTGCATCATAAAAATTTGTTATTGGAATCGATAAATTGGTCTTTGACATTTCATTTTTAAAAATAATTTCATGTAAATGTTGTCCGCGGCTCTGGCTCAAAATGTCCATTCGGAAGGTCCAATTTTTCGTCACTTTTTCGAGCATTTCGGCCTGTATTCCACGAATAACGCGTGTTATGTTATCCTGTAAGGCTTAAACAGAGTTCGGCTTGTCCACATACGATAGACTAACGACTTGCCATAACCCCACAAAAAATAATCAAGAGGCGTTAAATCGCAATATCTTGGGGGCCATCTCACAAGGCAATTTCGAGAGATAAGCTGCTCACCAAATTCATCCCTCAACATATCCATTGTTCCACGAGCAGTGTGGCATGTTGCACTGTCCTGATAAAACCACATGTCAACCAAGTTCAACTCAGCCAATTGGGGCAAAAAAAAACTCCTTGTGGTTGAGTAACAAATGCCTAATTGTTGAAAACGGCGACGAATTGACATTTCATGATCGTCATTAACACCGGTCGCTACGGCTGCAATATTTTCTTCGATACGCACTTTACATATGCGAGTTGATGGTTTTATGTCCAACAAAGTGAATTTTGTGTGAAATTTTGAGATAAAAGCACGAATTGTAGATTCAACAGGTCGATTGTGACGACCATAAAATGGTCGTATCAAACGATGCACATTTGTCACAAAGCACGAATTTTGATAATAAATTTCAACGATTTGCAAT
>JAHXMU010000425.1:247680-283508 GCA_019455685.1 Philornis downsi
CAATATTCATATTGTATTCAAAATTCATATTTCATATTTCATTTATTAGAAGACAATATTGGTTATTAAAAAAAATTGTATTCACTCGAAATGGCCGCCTTTTGCTTTAACACAAGCTTTCAAACGGTGTGGCCATTGGGCTATAGCCGCACGTACGATTTCCATGGAGATCGAGGACGCTGCTCTGGTTAATTCTGTTTTAAGGCTTCCCAAATTTCTGCGGGGAGTCTTGCAAGCCATATTCTCTAATTCTGACCACAAAGCATAATCCAGTGGATTGAGATCTGGACTCCCTGATGGCCAATCTTCTGCTGCTATAAAGCCAGGAATATTGACTCTGAGCCACTCCTGCGTGGTTTTAGCTTTGTGCGCAGGAGCAGAGTCCTGTTGGAAGATCCATCTACGTCCATTGAAAAGAGTATTGGTCAAACCCTTCACAACAACCTCTAACACATCTTTTTGGTAAACCTTCGCACCAGTTTTTACGCCCTTTTCACAGAAATGGAGGGATGTGACACCATGGTGGGAGGCCCCCCAACAAACCATTACGGAAGAGGGATGATGGCCACGTTGAACCCTTGGAACAACTATATACATATACACTATATATATATAGGTACACTATACAAAAATCGTTCTTTTATACCCTATTTTGAGATGATAGAAAAAGGAAATTTGAACTTCGCTGCGATCGATTTTTTTTTTTCGTCTGCCCTATTTGGCCTCTTTCTACTTGTTTGTTGTTCATATGTTTGGACATAAAAATCCACATGTGAATGTCTGCCAACCCATCTGCTCATATGCTGTGCGTTCGATTATAATGGAAATTGGACATTAGCTAATGACATTTCGGGAATGATTTCCATTGTTATTCAAGTAATGTGAGATGATTGATGAGGAAGAAATTTCAATAAATACCATTTAGCGTGTTAAAGGATGTGGTTCTTGGAAATTGTTTTGTGTGCTGTCTACAACTATTGAAATTGAAATTACTTTGTAAATGGACTATATTAACAAAAATTTTAAAACATTTGAATTTTTTGTTTTCATAAAAAAAGAGCGGTCCGAAAACTAGCAAAGGAGGCACAAAAAATTTGTGAAAAATGATCTGTATTTTTCGTTCTTTTGGATCGATACGTCTTTCTTTAGTTTTGTACTTTCACCCGGACAAGTTAAAGCATTTATTATTTGATGCGCAAGACTACGAGGATGGCCCCAAAACTAGTTTGGACAAATTTCCTTTATTTTCCAACATAAACTTTATTCCGCTTAATAGACTTTTTCCAGCGATATTCAATAGCTTGCATATCCTGTTTATAGCAAGAACTGTTAAATTTCCCAAAATAGTTATCAACCGCAGACTCCACCTCTTCATTGTTGGCCAACCGTCAAGAAATAGAAAATATTCCGAGGAAGCTAAATCCGGAGAATAAGTTGCGTGATGAAGAAATTCAAACTTTAATTCATTAATTTTAGCCATCGCAATAGTGAATGTGTGAACTGGAGCGATGTCTTGATGAAAGAACAGTTTCTTTTTTGCCTAATGCGGAATTTTTTCCAATAATGTCATCACCTAAACGCTGCAAGAAATTAGCATAATATTCGTCGCTGTTGATGGTTTTTCCTTTCTGAAGAAACAAGAAAAATAATCCCAAAATATAGACGCCATGACCTTGCCTGCAGATATAATCGTCCCCTCCTTCTTTGGACACGATTCTCCCATTCCAGTCCGCTGCTTTGATTGTTGCTTTGTCTCAGGTATGAAGTGGTAGGCTTATGTCTCATCCATGATTATCAATCGATCAAAAATTCGATTTTATTGCGGTAAAATATCGCCAAACACTCTACTGAAACACTTCACGATGCTGTTTTTGCTCAATTGAAAGCACGTGCGGCACCCATCTTGCGCACAGCTTTCTCATCCACAAATCTTCGGTCAATATACGATGTATACCGCTTTTTGAAATTCGTATCATTTCAGCTAGCTCACTCACCATTAGTCGACGATCATCCAATATCATTCTGTGGATTTTCCTAACCGTGTTTGACGTGGGCACCTTATTAGTCGACTACTACGGTGTTCGTTTTGGCAGCTCGTACGGCCTCGTTTACAGTCTGCTACCCAATATTATACAGTCGTAAAGAAAGGGTAGACTGCCCCAGAATAGAATCTAGCTCGGTTTTAATATTGGTTGAGCTGAGACAAATAGAAATATTGAATTACATAATGGTGACCAATTTTGTCTATGTTTATAAATTTCCTAAGATCGTTTACTTTTGATGGCTCAGGTAAAAATACTAAACAACGCGGCGCCTTGAAACTTAAAACATATGTTTTATGAGGTTGCCACTTTTCACCAAAATATTTTTTTTTTTTTTCAAACTACTGGCACCATTTATACGTCAGGTCGGCTAGTTTTTGGAATGCGCCCGCAGGTCCTCTTTGTACATTAGCTAGTGCACATAAAACATTTGCAGCTTATCAAAAAAAAGGTTCAAATGTGATGAACGATGTTATCAAACAATTAATTGATAGTTGCAACAATCATCGAAAATAGGTAATCATGTTTGAAAATTAATTTATCCAAATGTGTACCACAGAGGTTAGTGTGAAGCAAACAGGAGCGAAATAGGTTCTTACTGCTTCACCATGCCTATTTTGTGAATCTTTTATAACACTCCCTTACCTAGAGGGGGAAAACTTTTAAGATCTATCACTTTTCTTATCACAAAATTCAACTTTGTTGTTAACCATTTATTATAGGGGTTTTATACAAAACTAGTTTTTAATATGAAAAGACTAAAATTCTTGGCTAAAGTGTGAAATGTTGGGTTAGTTTATCCGTAAACTTGTTAGTATATTTGCATTAAACTGAAACAATGCTGTCAGTGTGATGGACAGAGTGACTGACTGCCTGACGGCATGTTGCATGTTGCCAATTTTTAGTGGTTGTTGGTTGGTTGGTGATGTATCTGTTACACCATCCAACATCCAATCCGATTCAAATTAAAGTATTTCATTACATGTCAAAGGCATCAACAAACTTTCGCACCATCTCACGCGACTATAACGAAGGTGTTGATGGGTTTTCTGTGATGGTGTTGCCGGCCTCTGTGGTGCTGGAATCGTCGACTTTGGAAGAAGAAATGATAGAGGGCTGTTACGGCGAAGTCAACGATGGTGTTAGTTTTGCTGTACTACACTATCGAGATAATGCACATTTTGCATTATGAATTGTTGTTTCTGAGAACGAGTAACAATTTTCATTTCAACTGCAATGATGTCTTAAATTACTTTTTATGCACTAAAATGAACATTAGGAATGTGTGTAATTAGACTAAATGGCGAACACAAATTAAGGAATTACTTTGTTGTATTTTATTGTATAATGAATCAATTAATGAAATTTATATAATGAAAAGTTACTCAAACTCCATGCTTTCGAATTATGAACACCGGACTCCAACATTACATATATTCAATCAAGTACGGCCACTAAGCTATTTAGAGGAAAGGAAATAGAAAGATGAATAAGTAAATAAATAAATTTATCTCAAGTAAATTCTTATGTTCTACAAATTGATAGTTGTACATCGAATTTCCGCTATGTTGTTATGCACTTTAATATGCAAAATAGCAGAGTACAACAAACAACAGCGTTATCCACTTAGTGGCTTCAAAACCGCCGGTCTGGCAAGGTTGTCAGCTGTTAAATACCTGTTATCTGAAGTGTTATTTATTTTGTGAAAAGTTTGCCATTTACGAATATGGCGTTCTTCGGTTGTTAGACGATGTTAAATACTTGTCTGTTAAATACCTGTCATCTAAAGTGTTACTTATTTAGTGAAAGGTTTGCCATTTACGAACATGGATCGTTTAACGACCGAAGAACGCGTAAAAATGGTTAAAACTTATTACAAAAGTGATGATTCAAATGTTGGCACTTTTCGTGCATTGTGGTCGTCATAATCAACTTGCTATGCAAGGAATTGGGAAGATTATAAAGGAAGACTAGAAACATTATAGATGTGGTCAGACCTGAAGAGCGAAATATTAACTTTATGTAGACTTCCACTTGAGAAACCTACAAAGATCACAAATATTTGTTACATCGTTTAATTTTATGTGTTCTACATTTAGTATTAAGTATTAGTGTTGAATACGTGATGCTTGTTCAGTTATCCCCAGCATAAAATTATAATTTTTAATTTGATTTTTAATGTTAGCTTTCGGGTTATGAATTAGGGATTATATAGGTAGTGGAAAATTAAATTTTGATGAATAGACCGATTTGTTTGGGAGGTACCAGAATGTGTGTAGCAACGTCCTTCATTTTCATTTTCAGAATTCTGTTTATCAAATTTGACAGATTTTGGTACAACTGACTGAAAGATATCGGAGGTAAGAATATATGGGTTAAATTGTATATTTATATGGGAGGAATCAACAATTTTGTAGAGAATTATTAAATGATCTAATGAACAAAAACTCAGACTAGACTTCAGCTCACTGATTAGAAACTTTCAGAGGAATGGTGGAATTTCGGAAAATCGGCAAGTTTGTATGGGAGGTACCAGAAGCGATGTTGCAGTACTGCCCATTTTCATTGTAAGGCCTTAATGTGGTGCAATCATGCAAGAGTTATGAATCTAACAATATGTAGACTAAATGGGTCATTTGTATGGGTCCTACTAGAAGGGGCGTGATTAATTGTCGATTTTTTCAAATTCTGTCAAAGATTATTTGTTTATTAATGGACAAAAATTTAATTTACAGCTGTCTATGAGTGTGAAATTGTAGAGGAAAACCTGAATTCCTTAAATTCGGTCAATTTGTACGGTAGTTATGATGAAGAGTGGGTCGATATAGCCTATTTACAATCCCCAGCTATGATATGGCAAAATATTAGGCTGAGTCAGGTTTGAGCGAATTTTGTGAAGATTTGCGGTCGACGTCGCGCTCCCCAGTCTGCCAGCCAGATAGGTGGACATCGTTCACTCAACTTAAAATTTCATGAAACATATTTGGTTAAAAGTTAGTTGATACTTTAGATGTGCTACATTTTTGGCCGTATCAAATGATATATACGAGGTGTGTTCAAAAAAAAAAAAAAAAAAAAGAAGAATTTTCAAATTTCACGGGCTACGCACATTCGACTTCCGATTATTATTATTATTTTGTTTTTTTTTTTGTTATGTTTGTATACACGGTTTTAACCATATAGCATATTTAGTTTGTTTGTAAGAGATATGAATAAGACAAGCGTTTTGTACGTAGTCCCCAAACGGTATAAAAAAGGGAAACTATTATGCTGCTCTTTATCGGTTTGATCGACTTTGATGAGATTTCACACAGACGTTTTTTAGCCATTGGAAAGTACAGGTATTGACAAAGAGGCCCAGTTGTGGTAAAAAGTACTGTGCCTTGGGTTTGAGAAAATTTTATTGAGCTGCCAAAATTAAAATAATGTAAAATTTGAAATCGGATAAGATTACAGTTTTATATTTTTGCAATCGGATAAGATTAGAATTTTAGACCTTGAGATCGGATAAGATTACAAATTTAATTTCATGATTTGGTTCTTAAAAAAATGTACCAAAAAAATGCGAAAATATCCCTGCTATCTCTTCCAACTTGGAAGAAAAAACATTTTATTTCATTTTTATTATTTTATTTTATTCTCTGACATCTTCTACTGCTTCTTTTTTGGCAGCACTTGGCCAAAGCAGCACTGTGAAGTTTGACACAGTGTTCGAGAATACTGCATGAATTTTTCTATTGGCGAAATTGGAGAAATTAAATAACTATAATCTTGTACTTGTGTTGTAAAGGATTATCTACTCTTCTGCTGGTGTTTTATTAACATCAGTTGGTAACATTTTGTTCTTTTATTCCTGTGATACATCATTTGAATATAAAAAATTTGGATCCATTATCGATTGTAGTCTTTTAAAATATTTAATGTAATTTAGTTCCAAATTTACAGTCATCGCTTCTTCCTCCGTAAAATCTGTTGACGACTTTAGTGTTGAGAAACTTAACTGTCTGGGTAAAGCAGTGGTAAGAATGTCCGCTACCTGTGTGTGTCAGTAAATTGTTTCATATCCTTTTTTTTCTTTGATTTATGACACAGTCATCATATCCTTTCTGGGCTGTCTCACAGTAGGGTTGGCGATACTTACTGTACACATTTCTGAGATTATCCGTTTAGAAAAGAAAATTGGATATAATCTTTGGTATTCATTTCGTTCTCTTATATTTCTTTCGTAAAACTTAACAAAAGTATAAAATTTTACAACTTCCAATGCGTCAACTCGAACTTTATGACTCTGTTCCATTTTTCCTATCACTTTCTCAACTCTTGATGCTCGAAAAATAAATAACCTTAATCTTTCGAAAAATAACACAATTCTTCCGTGTTTCAATGTTAATGACATGCTGGATTGAGTAACAACCTTTTCAAATTGTTTTCATTTCAACTGTAGGGAGTAACTGGAGCAAATTTTAAACAAATGACATAAGTGCGGGTACCGTTTAAAAGGTAATTACCTATAGAACAAAAGTTTTTAACAAGTGATTCATCCAAAACAAATAGAAATATGTAGAACGGAGAAACTCAAGGTTAGATAAAATGCAATATCTAAGAAAATAGAAAGGGTAATAAAGCTTTTATGAATGCACTGAGTGCATTGAAATTTCGCCTGCAAGATGGCCTGATCGTAGATAATATAAAACAATTATTTTTTTTTCAAATTCCCCTCAGCCTCACTGTTCCTAAACCAACATCAAAAATGCCTAAGAATAAGATTTATGACAAATTACTTTGTACGAGTATCTTCTTTGTTTATGCATAATTTATAGCCAAACTGGGCACATTTATTTTAAACAAATTCAGTTACAAATTTGCATTCAAACATTGAAAATAAGTTCATTTTATGGGTCAAAGTTGATATTTTGTAAAAAATAACACACATTTTAAACAAGCTATAGTTGCCTTTGTAACATCTAGGAAGATAGTTTATCGTATATGATAAAGCTTTCTAAATGTTATTATCGTCCTGAATAATAAAAAGATTTCTGGCAATCGTCGACAGAGTGATGATACTTTTTCTTAAAACGGTTGCAAAACAGCGTTTTTATATACAAATTTGGAATTGCGATTTCCGTTAGTATTAACTTATATAGGGTGATTTTTTAAAATTTATGCGTTTCAGGTTGGCAGCACTGGTTGGTAATGGCGTCCAACCGTCGCCATTTGTCAGATTAAAAACTGTACAGCGTACTCTGCCATTTTGACATGGAAAGACTAACCAACGAGCAACGATTGCAAATCGTTGAAATTTATTATCAAAATTCGTGCTTTGTGACAAATGTGCATCGTTTGATACGACCATTTTATGGTCATCATAATCGACCTGCTGAATCAACAATTCGTGCTGTTATCTCCAAATTTCACACCAAATTCACTTTGTTGGACATAAAACCATCAACTCGCATGTGTAGAGTGCGTATCGAAGAAAATATTGCAGCCGTAGCGACCAGTGTTAATGACGATCGTGAAATATCAATTGGCTGGGTTGAACTGGGTTGACATGTGGTTTCATCCGGACGGTGCAACATGCCACACTGCTCGTGAAACAATTGATATGTTGGGGGTTGAATTTGGTGAGCAGCTTAACTCTCGATTTGGTTCTGTGAGTTGGCCCCCAAGATCTTGCGATTTAACGCCTCTTGATTATTTCTTGTGGGGTTAAGTCAAGTCGTTAGTCTATGTGGACAATGAGAGCACTATTAAAGCCTTGTAGGATAACATAACTTGCGTTATTCCTGGAGTACAGACCGAATTGCTCGAAAAAGTGACGAAAAATTGGACTTTCCGAATGGGCATTTTGAGACGGAGTCGCAGACAACATTTACATGAAAGTATCTTTAAAAATTAAATAGATTCCAATTTATCGATTCCAACAACAAATTTTTATGATGCAAATTTGAGTGTTTTATTCGATTTAAAAAAAACTGCGATTAAAATTTTTAATTTATGTGAAATTTTGTTGCTTTTCGAAAACATGTTTTTCGAAATAATTCTGACTTCTGTTTGCTGTACAAAGGATAAAGAAACTGGAAAAATAGCGTGTCTCCCAAGTTGTAAGAGATAACAAGTTGTAAGAGATATATTTTGAAAATCTTTTTAAGGGCTAAGCGATGACGTAAAAACCATAATCAGAAATGTGGTTCTGCCATCGCAATCAAAATTTGTCAATCTTGGGGTATTGTAGTTTGAACCCCCACTGTGCTGCTTCGATTATACCTGGAGTGCTGGATCTTTGAACATAGGCTGCACAATACGTCGAAAACGTCTGTGTGAAATTTCATTAAAATCGGTGACACTGTTAAGAAGTGCCATAATATTTGCCCGCTTTATTTTCGTTTGCTCCCACTGTGCGGTGATAAACGACTCTGGTTGCAACAGTAGAAGCATCTCAGCATAAGGTGATTGCTTTTGCCCCACCTTGAACTATGTTTTACGAGTATCTTTGCATATGGTAAAATTTACCTTGATAATCTTTATGAATTTGATAACGACTGATTTCATATCAAATCGGAAAACTTAATAAGATTTTATAAAAAGAAATGTTTTCTACAAAACCTCTTTTATCCCAATCCGCTTGGATATTAACGTAGTACAAAATTATTTCTGTTAGTACACTGTTACCATCCACTTGCAATGCGTGAGTAGAATCAGATTTCAATTAAATGCGTTCATTTCATTGTAAAATCAAGAGTAAAAACTCTGAGACGGACGTAGTTTTTGGTAGATATGAACTTTAAGCATTATTAAGCCTTTTTTGCTTGCTTAAGATCTCAGAGAACATCAAGTGATATTTGATTCCTAATTTGAACTGAACATCCCACTTTCACCACATTATCCTGGTAAATTTGTAAAATTCTCTAGTAAATCATTTCGATTTCTTTTCCTAGAATTCCAATTTCACTCGCAGTTGTTTGCTATGAAAGTAACGTAATTCTCAAGCTCTGACAGTTCTAGAAAAAAATTAAAGAAAAATATTATTCCAACCGCACGCACAGCTTGACTGACAGCAAAGTTATCAACACACCTTGCCCCCCGCCACCTGCCGTCTCCTCGCTTCTTTCTCATCACTCTCTGTGATGTTTAAGAATGAAAGGCAACGAATAAAAAAAAAAAAAATTGCTGATTTGTGATGTTGCTTTCATTGCAAAATGAAATGATGTTAATATTGCGACGAGTCTGTTTTTTAACACAATTTTCAATTACAAGGAGATTGACAGATGTTCAGTTTAACAGCAACTGTAGCAGCAACATTCTGAATATTTTCCAGCGCTATTCATCCAGTTAGTGCAGCGGGCAACTGGTGGTTGGCCGGATGGTCGCGCTGGTGGTGATGACTGTTGCGGCGCATAGAAGCCGTGACAGAGTGAGATCGTAAGCGAAATGTGCTCAAGTTTGTTAATTTAACCTGTTTTCATTCGTCATTCTCAATAGGATTCTTTGTTTTCTCCAGTGAAAAGGAAAACGAACGATCTTTTTGTAAACTTGTACAATTTGCTGAGAAAGGGTCTCGCAGGAAGGCTACAAAAAACTTGAAAAAAATCATGGACGATTTGCTATCATGGGCTCATGGCATGGCAAACCACCTCTTCTTTTTATGTCCTTTAGGTATCATACAATGGTGGCTGTACCAATTTCGTCAATCTTTCTATAAGAACTAGGAGACTAATGTGAGATCCTATGAAGAAAAGCGAACCCCAAACTTTGAGCAAGAGAGAAATGATTTTTTGCATTAATTGAATTATTTGTTGGGCTTTATGGAATGTGGCCCTTTTTTGAAATATAGGTGCAAAGGACTGCATTTTCATACTGATTAAGCATATCCATTAGTTCTCAATTTTTTTAGAAAGCACTTCTCTGTCATAGGAAGGTAGGTTCAATACTAGAAAAATCGGTCACGTAAGGAAAACTTGCCCGAACTCATTTCTGGAAAGATGAATATTTTTCTGAATTTTTTTGTTATTATTGATTAATTATTGAAAATTACCGAAAATACAAATTCACGCAGAAAAACTTAGTATATTATTTAAAAGAGGCCGCTTTTGACATTCTCAATTATCTGAGCGGTCGATATGTCGTCCATAGCACTACGAATCATAAATGGTTCAGTAGAAAAAAACTTGCTTGCGCAAAGTCATTAATTTGGTGGTTTGAAAACCGCCCATCTGGTAATGCTGTCAGTTGTTAAATACCTGTCATCTGAAGTGTTATTTATTTAGTGAAAGGTTTGCCATTTACGAATATGGAATATGGCTTTGTTCCATGAGAAGTTTTCAGAGAGCGTAATTTCATTTTTTGGTGACGTCAATTGGCCAACAAGATCTTGCAGTTTGACGCTGTTAGACTTTTTTTGTAGGGTTATGTCAAAGATCCTGTTTACGCGGATATCGCCCGAAATGATTTATGGTATACTTAGGAATCTTAAGGGCTGAATCAAATACACCATCATAAATAGGCCCTGACGAGTCCCCTAACAGATTGAGGGGACGAAACGATTGTCGGCCAAAACTTTCTGTGATAACAAAGACAATAAATTCTTCCAAAAAATGTAATTTATTCGAAGACCCTGTGATAACAAAAATATTGATTCCAAGAATCATTAACCTTAAGGGCTGAATTAAATACACCATCATAAATAGGCCCCGACGAGTTCCCTAACAGTTTGAGGGGAAGAAACGATCGTCGGCCAAAACTTTCTGTGATAACAAAAACAATAAATTCTTCCAAAGAAAGTAATTTATTCGAAGACTTTGTGGTAACAAAAATATTGATTCCAAGAATCATTAATACAATACAACAAATGTCCGAAAAAGTGGTTAAAAACTACCTCAAGAGGCGATCAATTTAGAGACATTGTACTTCGTACATAATGGCATAAAAATGAAATAAAAGTTTCATCGAAATCATAGCTTTGTGATAAAGAATAACCCTTTATGTGCTGAGAATGGTACCTTTCTAATTTGTGCTGTCTAAACGTTGTTCGCTTAAAAAAAGAATAACAGAAACCATTTTGCAAGCTAACCCTTTAAAGCAAATCAAGCATCCCCTGGTAATGCAATTGTAATAGGTTTCCGGAGTAAAAGAGCATCTAGTTGAGTTATCAAAATATAATATAATGTATAGCGAAAAGAAATTCATAATTTTTCCAATAGATGGCTTTGGTAATCTGTAACGCTTATATTATATAAATGCGATCGGTTTGCACTAGACGCTAGGAAAGTTCGTACACAAAAAATTACTTAGATAGTTTTTTGATTGCTTGACACAACAATTGTCGGGTTTAACGTGGGTCTCGCTTTGATAGCCTTACTTACGGTATGCCACCACACATGGGACTGTTATTAAACGTGTTTGCGACAGCCAGCGCCCCTTTGGGGATTAGTCGAAGCACCTTAGAGATAGGAAACAGGTCCCCTTGGAAAATTTCCTCAGGGCATGCTTGCTCTCTCTGCCAAAGTACCTTTGAAGTCACTGGTATGAAATGAACTTCCTCCCGGGTAGGAGTGAGTGTTTCCCAAGTTCTCGCATTTCCTTCAGGAGATCCTGAAGCAATGCAAGATCCGTAGAAACACATGTTCGGGCGATTGCTTGACACAGTATTGCTTGAACGTGCATCAAAGATGGGCACCGGAAAAGAAAATACGTCTTATTTCAGTTTTTCTTTGATAAAGCAAATTCCTGGCGGCTGAAAATGGGAGCAGGGTTTATATTTCTGCTACTGTAACAACCAGTCATGCATAATTTCAGTTTTATTTGCTACTTTCCGATATTTTGATGTCAAAGGTTCACCACACTCTGGGAGGCCAATTGTTGAAAATGTCAATAAAATAATTGAAACCGTCAAGTTCGTTGTCATGTAAACTGTATTTCGTATGCCCAGGAGCTAAACATTATACAAAACGCGTTTGGAATCACCTGATTAATGCTAAATATGAAAAGAACTATATGAATGCCATACGAGTTTGACGCAAGAAAACCTCATGGACCGAATTTTATTTTGCGAATCACAGCTGTATCGCAAGAAAAGTGACACATTTCTAAGTCGCATGGTACTGGTTATGTAAAGTCGGTCACTTACGATAACGTCAATCGAAAGTGGTCTTGGTTGAGTCGTGGTAGGCCGACTAACTAAGACAGTATTTATGGTTAGCAAGGTGTTGCTGTATATTTGGTGGAATTGACAGGTGATCGGTCATCTGCTATGAACTGCTCCCTTACAAGCAAACTCTTAATTCGAAAATGTACTGTTAACGATTGAACCATCTGAAGGAAGAAATCGCCCAGAAACAGTTAGCTTTGGCGAATAGAGCAGGAACTGTGTTCCATCAGAACAACGCCGGACCGCACATATCGATAATGATTCGTTAGAATCTTCGCGACCTTCGTTGGAAGTTTCTTATGTATCTATCCTATGGTTCGCACCTGGGACCAAATAATTACTACCTATTACTGTCTATGACGAATGATGAAAAATTCGCCCCGACAGAAGCTTGTGCAAATCGACTATACCAATAGGGACGAGCGTTTCTATGAAAATGCATAATGGAATTGCTTTCAAAATGGCGATAAATTATCGAATAGAAAGGTATATACTTTATCCAAATCGCATCCTTCTATTTATGCTAAATAAAACGTTCAATGTCATGCAAAAATATTGGATTTTTTTTCTTTTTATTGCACCCTGTATAATGCTACAACCGGTTTTTGCTTTTGCACCTGCTTACTGGCAGCTCAAGTGCTAGTATGAATGTGATGGCCTAAAAATTATTGTGAAAATATGTGAGACAAATGAGAAAAGTGGACCTCATACCAATATTATCTTTCCGTTGACTACAAAGTTGTTATCAACGGGCCGATTGGTCAAAATTTTTTTAAATTTTTTTTATTTGATTCCTATTTACAAGACCCTCCTAATTTTTTTTAATATGTAAGGTTACCCATTTTTCGGTTTCATAAGTAAAGTTATATAAAATCCACAAAAAGCTTTGATTTCGATGAAAATTTTATTTCACTATAATGCTTGAGCCTGGCCTTTATGTAAGAAATATAATGTCATTTAATTGACCACCTCTAGGTTGGTTGCAGCAGTGGGTCCTTTTGAGGTTCTTCTTGTGTCATTTTCGAAAAAATACGGCCCAAAGACCTCCTGACCATAATGCGCACCAAACAGCCACTTTCTCCGAATGGCTTTCCCAAAATCACCTTTGGGTTCTCCGAGCCCCAAATGTGACAATCCTGCTTTTCGACGTAACCACGGAGTGAGAAATGAGCTTCATCGCTGAAGAAACTTTTGTTCGATTACACTTTTGTAGTAAGTTTTAACTATTTTTACGCGTTCTTCAGTTGTTAAATGATCCATATTCGTAAATTGCAAATCTTTCACTAAATAAACAACACTTCCGGTAACAGGTATTTAACAGCTGACAGCCTTGCCAGACCGGCGGTTTTGAAATCCTGTATAATCTCTGCTCTAGGCGTCATATAAGTCGATAAGTACATACTAATATATTTGAGTAGAATTCATGTTGTTATACCTATAGTGTGATCATTCGTTGTTCGCTATCCTTCCCAAGACGGCAGTCGGAGTTTCAGTTTCCTAACGTTTTAACAATTTTTATAACCATTTTCTCCCATGGTCTTTCCAGATTATGTCAATCTACATTTTTATGAAGAGATTTATATGAAGGAAAACTCTATTAAGGTTAGACATGAAATGTGTCAGATTGAAATTTCAGGCTACCACTAATCGAATATTAATTATTTTTAAACGGTTTGCTGCCAAAACTGTTAAATTTGATCAAATATTTTATCATCTCGCCGACAGTAAGTTGGTGCCATACAATTCTAAAATACTCCACCTGCTATAACAACAAATAGTTGTTTATTGGAATGTTATTATTTCCCAAAACTTATCATACCCTATGAGATTTCATACGTAATGTTCAGAACTAAATTGTACAGCTTTTCACTTGCCATCTTATACCTTTTTGTTTAATCGGCAATAATGCTGCGTTACAAGACACAAATTGTGGAATCCTCATCAACAACAATAAGCGAACGAAAGTAATAATTATTGTTTATCTTAATGTGGCACTAATAAATACCCCGCCACCGATGATGTTGCCATTGTCTTTCTGTTGCCACTGCGTACGCTGATGATGACTAGAGAGATCTGTAAATGCTGACAGATCTCATCAGCAAGTCCAAAGACAGACTGATCAGCTAGACGGACAGTTAAATAAATTGGTAGTGGTTCTAAGTGTAAATAAACGAAGAACATCTACGATCAACGGATGCAATGAAAGAAATTGCTAAGATCCAGGCTGACAATTACCACTGTGTCCGTCGCTGGACGGGTAAGATGGAGAGAGAGAGTTGTACGAGTATGTTGTTGCAACAAATGTGGCAAGTAGCAATCATTTCTTTAATGTGTGAACAAAATAAATTCTTGAGTTTTTCCATTATGTTCATTTTTCACAGCCAACAGCTATGGAGAATGTTAAGGAGCAGTTTTGCGGTAGCAACTAATCCGGACCAAAGTCATAGAAAAAGAAATACACTTTATAAAATTAGATTGGTATAATTAGGTGTTTTTCGTTGACCGATACATGGAATATGGCACCGCCATAAATAACTAAGTTTTAAATTTAAAAAAAAATTTTAACTTGTTACTAAGTTACTTCTTAGAAGGGAGGAATCTTCTTAACAAAAATTAAAAAAATCAATTCCACCGATTAATTACCTTACAAGAGAATTTAATGTTTATTTCCAAAACCTTAATCAAAGCCGAATATCATGTAGAATATGTAGATAGTCCCAAAGGAAAACAAAGTCTAGAAGTGTTATATTACCTGATATAAATTCACTGGTGCGAAGCAAAAATTTACTGATTACTGTGTCGAAGCTACTGGCCTCAGTCAGGTTAAATATTCTCATGATGAAATGTCAAACAACTCTAATCAAAAGTACTACGACAGTTTGATTTGTCACCAAATATTTAACATAGAAAGTACTTCTAAATTAATCACCAATAAATCACCAAATACATAAAGAGCAGGCCAAATAATACATTGTAACAACAACATACAATGACAAGTGCTTAACGTCTTTAAAAGTTTGAAAGAGGGCGCTCGTTCTGTGATGTGACCTCAGTTTTTGAGTAATAACCTCTTTCGGCTGTTTACTGCCAAATTTAAGTGAAATTCGCCATATGATTTCACTTCTGTAGACTAACGTTTCAGTAGATGAACAGTCCTGGCATTATTTGCAAAAAGGAATTAAAATAGTTTCACTAAACTTATGCATAATGCACATAGTATGCAAACATAGACAAACCCTTTACCGCTTTTGCAGTATATCTACTTGCGATTGTATACAAATGGTTGAAATGTATTTAAACGTGATCGTACATCCCCTTATAGCGCACCTCGTTTAACATATTTACTTGAGTCTGTTCCTGTCTCTGCGATGAAGCTTAAACTGAGTTTAATGCCGCACTAAGAAAACTGAGCCATCACAACTGAAGATGTTCTTTTTCACTTGTTTTTACAATTTTGTCTTTTAATCCGGGTAGAAGCTGTCCAAATCGTATAATAATGAAAAACAACAACAGAATAATTTCTTCTTTCACATCTTTGACAAAGATGAAAAATTACTTTCAGTTAAATGCTTTTACATCTTAAAGCGATGAGTTGCAATTCTTTTCTTTTCATACCAACAAAATTGTTAAAATATAATTACAGATGCGAGAAAAAGCTTGCAGGCGAAAGCTAAAAGACCGTAAAAATGCCTTTCTAAAAACTACATCATCAGAAACTGCTGCGTTACGGTGGCACTTTCATCAACGTACACAAAACAGTTAATTGTCATTTAACGTTTGGTTTTTTTTTCTCAAAAAAATGCTATATTTTATAGAATAAAGTGATCTATACATAAAGTGTAGTAACAAGAAATCCATAAATGTTCAAATTGATGACTTTGGCTTAACAATCTGTATCTCGCGTTGTAGAAGTGTGACCAGATTATGCTAGATGGCGCTAGAAAGATAAGAGATAGTTCTCAAAGGAGTACTCAGAGAGTTTTGTGATTGTTTGACTCGGTATTGTTTGACAACACGTCAAATGTGGAAAGCAGTTAACAGAAAATAGGGCATATTTTACAATGTTCCTTCGATAAAGAAGGGGAAAAACAACTGTTGAAAATGTGGATAAAATAATGGAAATCATCAAGTCTCTCCATCATGTAAAGACTGTACAAAAACATGTTTGGAACCGTTTGAGTTAGGCTAGATACAAAAAGAAGCTCGTTGTTTGGGTGCCACACCGGTTAATGCAAAAATACCTCATGAACCGAATTTTCATCTCCGAATCGCTATTCCATCGTAACAAAATCGATCCATATCTGAAGGGAATTGTGATTGGTGGTGAAATGCGGATCACCTACGACAACGTCAAGTGAGAACGGTCGCGACCGAATTGTGGCGAATCGGTACAAACGGTGGCCAAGCTAGAATTGACGGCAAGGAAGGGTTTGCTGTATATTTGGGGAGATTAGCCGGGAATTATGCATTATGACCTGCTCCTCTACTACCAAACTTGTGAGTCTTAAATGTACTGGCTGCAATTGAACCGTTTAAAGGAAGTGACTTCCCCAGCTTTGTCCAATTGATGAGGAATTATGTTCCATCAGGACAACGCCATCCCACACACATCGACAGTGGCTCGCCAGAAGCACCGGAAGCTTAATTGTGAAGTCTTTGTGCGTCCAGCGTATAGACAGGATCTGTCATCAAAAGAACGGATCTGTATATGGCGAACGAATTTGCTGGTGGCAAATTTGCCACAAAACAAGCTTGTTTTCACAAGTCCGACTGTCTCATTTTTAATGTAAAACCTTCAATGTCAAGCGAAAATAATGGATTTCTTTTTGCTACACCTTGTAAAGAGACGTTATGACAGTTCTAGCTGTCGAATTGTCATCAACGTTTCATTAGAATACTTAGCCCGACTGAGATTTATGATCTCGAAGTCGAAATCGAAATCTGTAATCACAATGACGGATGGAGGTATACGAATGAAGAAATGAATGAATGAAGAGACCATTCGTAAAATTGTTTTAATAATCAAAGTTCGAACAGAAAAAAGGATGAATTAATAATACAACTTTTTCAAGAATGGTTTTGTTCTGCATGAATTGAATGATCAGAAATCACATCCAATTCCACCTTTATAGTATATTCTTCCAGCTTAAGACTTATTTATAATTTTGTATTCCATTTACTTTTACTTTCAGATCGACGATGCAGCCATACAAGTCTACAAAGATGGTGATTATGGCGCCTATTTGGATTTGGAGTCGTCGTTGGCTGAACAGTCTGAGGAAATTGAAGGTCTTAATTCTAGGTAAGTGGGTATTTAAAACTTTTCTTCATTTATCTTTCAGTCATTTGGTTAGATTATAATTAGGTTGTGAACTCATTAAGAATATACAACATGCTGGCTATCCAAGACAAGACAGATATTTTAATGATGATTGGTTGAGTCAACAAAGAGATCCAAATGAGTTTGCTTTTCTTCCAGAACGTTTTGCTGGTATTGAAAGTGGTCGCCGTAATGTTAAAAGCAACGGACGAGAACAATATTTATATTTACCCGCATATTCATATGGCCAAATTGATGTTGGCGTTTTTTTCATTCTGGTTTCGGTGTTAGTTTCACTTTTCTGTGTCGGACAATTTAAGCTTAATGTAATTTACCTTGAACCCCGTTGCAAGCCAATAACAATAACAACAAGTAAAATCAAGTCGTCAGCAACAGCAACCTACAATCGATGCCAATACAACTGCCACGGCTGCAACATCTTAAAATAGCCAACAAAAAAATCCAACTTGGGGCCGGCCAATAACGAGGGCCAAAACGCTTTGCTGCATAAATTTTGTTTGTTCAGGTTTTATGTTTTTGTGTGTGAATTTTATTTTTCATTTTTACCGTTGCTGCCACTCGCGGAGAGGAGGGTGCACGAGGTTTCACAAGTTGCTTTAAAAAATGTTAAGAAAGAAGCTTCCTCACCTTGACAGCGTGAGCAGGTAGCCATGCTATGCTGACGACCACTTTCTTGGGGCAGAGGTGGCGGAGATGTGGTCCGAAATTTTTAAATTCTTGCCTCGTGAAAATAATGAGGAATTCTAACATAATACTCTTGACAATTTTGTCATATATATTCCTTCCCCTGTAGGGAGAAACTTCACTACAGTCTATCAGGGCACTACAAATCTTCATGTCATTGGAGTTTTGTTTTCTGCAAAAAGTGCAGCATTTCCAATTAGGAAATAGAAAATAGTCCGAGGGACCTAATCTGGAGAATAAGATGCGTGATGAAGCAATTCGGACCTTAATTTATTAATTTTGCCTATTGCTGTAGTGGATATGTGGTACCAGATCCGGTCTATAAGTTGAATGCATGAGGCTTCACAACCAAATTCAGGGAGTTTTTAGATAGTTACTATCAATGTGTGGGTTGTTTGGCGTTGTTTCGATGAAACACAATTTCTCTCCCATTATGGGCGATTGCTTCCTTCAGACGGTCACCTAACACACAGTCACCTGTACATCGAAATTCTTACTGTGTCCAGCCGTATTCAATTGGTTCAAAACGGTTTTTTATGCTGCGTTTAGCTTCTGGGCAATCGAAACGGTGCCTACATAATGGTCGAACTTGACGATTTCTATTATTCCGTATCAAAATTACCGGAATTGCTGTTGCAGTATCAGAAAAACAAACCATGTTCACATTTTCACCCATTATTTTCACTTTGGGGATAAAGAGGAGAGTATTGTTTGCTAACAGATGTCACTACGGGCTAAGCAAGCGATTCAATGGTAAAGCCCTCTCTAGACAAACAAAAATCCGACTGTACCAGACATTGGTTTTACCCGTCTTGTTATATGGCGCAGAATTTTGGGTTATGACGCAAGCAGATGAATTAGTACTGGCAGTTTTCGAGAGGAAAATACTTCGGAAAATATATGAACCCATCATTGCTGACGGAGAGTATCGGCGTCGCATGAACAATGAGCTGTATATGCTATATGCTGACATCGACGTGGTCAAACGCATTAATGTATATGTACGGCGATTGCGTTGGTTGGGTCGTGTTATGCGGATGGACCCAAATGCTCCGGCATGGAAAGTTTTCGACAACGAACTCGATGGACGGCGCAGAAGAGGGCGACCAAAACTCCGTTGGAAGGACTAGGTTTTTGAAATACTATCGAAGCTTGGTGTGAGGAATTGGAGGACAAACGCAGAAAATCGAAGCGCTTGGATTTATTTTCTACAGGCGGCATATAATAGATGAGACTGTCTATTCCAGTCGCCACATAAGAAGAGGAAGACGGTTTTCGCTCTCAGAACCTAACTTAACAAACTCTTAATGCGTACTAACTGTTATTTAATTTGGTGGACCTGAATAAAACAATGAAAGAATTTATGGGTTAAATTGGTCACTTATATTGAGAAGCACTGGAAGGCAATATAATTAATTTTCACTCTAAGTTTAGGAAATGTTTGATTCAGAGTTTGACTGAATTCACCAAAATTACTTGAAAGTTATAAAGCTAAGAATATTTGTGATAAATTGGCCATTTTCATGGCAGGTACCAGGAGGGTCGTGGCTAATCAGTCGGTCTTTTTAAATATTAACACGAAACAATACTACATATACGCAAACATTCAGTTTAATGCATTCAAAAAGTTAGGAGTTATAGGAAAAAAATTAATTTTGAAAAATTGCTTAATTTATATGGAATGTAACAGCAGAGACGAGTCGATTTATACTAACAAGTTCTAAGAAACAAGTTGTACGAAAGTTCATAGACATTAACAGCGACAGTTATCCAGACAGATGGACATCAATCGACCTAAAAACATCATAAAACTCATGTAGTTAAAAGGTATGTGATACTTTAAATGATTCCTTCTGGTTTTTATCGCTATTTATTTCTTTTTGGCCAAATTTCTTTTTTAAATTCTGTATTTATTACAATCTGTCCTTGGACATTCAGTAATATTTACATTGGCCTACATACATACTACTTATATACTAAAATTTTATTTTTATTGGGGAACACTTCCTTGAGTCTCCCTACTGCTATATTCGTCCTGAGTAGCCAGGTCCTGTGTGGTTCTTCTCGTTAGTCTGGTAAATAATGGTGTTTCGCTCATCAGATTGGACGCCAGCTGATTCGGATGCTGTTGAATACGATTCATGTATCTAGCGGAGTATTTTTGGACTTCTTCCTTAATGAAGGGTGTTTTCAATTCTCTATGAAATTGTTTGTTCGAGAAGTATCTGGGTGCACTGGTAATGGTTCGCAGTACTTTGGATTGAAAGCGTTGCAATATTTCAAGGTTGGAGTGTGCTGCAGTCCCCCATAACGGGATTCCATATAACCATACGGGCTTTGAGATACATTTATAGATTTTTGAATTGTTATCTAGGTAGAGTTTGGATTTGCCATTCAAAAGCCAATTTGAGGATCTTAGTTTGAGCCCCAACGCCAGCCATTTTGTAAACACATACTTTCTCCAAGTCAGTGTTCTGTCCAAATAAATTCATAGATACTTTGCACCATTTTGTTGATGTATTTCAACATTATTAATAGAAACGGGAGGGCAACATCCTCTCCGAAGTGTAAACATTACTCGAACCGATTTCGTTTCGTTTGCCTTTATTCTCCATTTCTGCAGCCATTTTGTTATGGAATCGAGATGTTTTTGCAATTTTCTAGATGCTTGATCCGGATTGACGTCAGTGGCAAGAACAGCTGTATCGTCTGCAAACGTTCCGACAAGAGTCCCTTCTTCTGTGGGTAGAGCCGAAGTGAAAATCAAATATAAGGTAGGACAAATAATGCTGCCCTTTTTTAGAAAGGGGGCTATTGATTTGTCAATTTTGGCCAAATGTGGCCTATTTTCCATAATTTCATAACCTAAACGCTGCTATAAATTAGTGTAATATTTGCCGTTAATGGTTTTTCCTTTTCTTTTCCAAAAAAAAAAAAAAAATAATAATAAAATGGAAAAATAATCCCATGCTCATCCCAAAAAAAGAGACGCCATGACCTTGCTGCAGATGGAACCGTCTTCGCCTTCTTTGGACACGATTCTCCCATCTCATTAAAATCTACTGCTTTGACTCTTCCTTTGTTTAAAGTGTGAAGTAGTGGGCCGATGTCTCACCCATGGTTATAAATCGACGCAGAAATTCGGCTTTTTTGTGCTAAAACATCGCCAAACACTCTATTGAAAGCAAGCGCGGCACCCATCTTACACACAGCTTTCTTATATTGAAATCTTCGGTCAATATATGCGCCAAGACCACGTTCGTTCGACTTGTCGTCGAACAATTTTATCAAGTGGTATATGGAAGTGCTTCTTAAAGCTGTTGTAGTATGGATGTAAAGTAAACAACTTGTTTTTTCGTGCTACACCTCGAAAATGTTGTTGTTGGTTGAAAACATTAAGGTAAATTTTCAGTTTAAAAAATTTTTCATGTTCCAATTTTATTTTAAATTTGCGCGTGTGTATTAAATCTCAGAAACACTCAATTTCGTCGATAGCACTAAAAAAGGCATCTGTACCATCAATGTTTGGGCTTTTAGTTTTACATGACAGAAAAAAAATTTAGTCTAATTGCAGGATGTGTAACTTTAGTGAGCAAATAATTTGCATTTTATTTTGCATTTATAATGTTGCAGAACGCCTGCCGATGGAATCATGTCTCATAAATCCAAGATTTGATGTTCAAAAACCGTTGGTTAATTTTACTGTTAATGTTAGAATTTCTAATGGAGCAATTTTAAAATATATTTTTATCCTCAGACGTGTAAAATCTTGTGTTGGTACCGAAAAAACTCACATTTTTTCGAAAAAGGCCATCACTTTAAAATTTGTGAAAATATGATTTCCGGCTACCAGCTCGTTATAAAACCTAATATTGTGGTGGAGGTAGACTTGAATCTATGCTTAAGATCTGGAAATAAACCGCTATTCGAGTGAATACAGTGACAAGGAAGAGGCAAAGTCGAAAAGATCATGCCAAAGTCGCTCAGAACTCAAAGGTTATGCTGACAGTTTTGTCCGATTGTCCGGACCAAACTGTCGGCAAGGAACATCATTTGGATGTAATGCGTCGTTTACCCTCATATATTTTTAGGTTCATATCCCTAATGCAGTTGCAGTAAATTCAGGCAACTTGGGTGCACGTGTGTTATTTACTAATACAGGGTGTACGTCGAGAAAGTATACATACAACTTTGTTTGTTTATAATTTTCGATGAAATAATAGAGAATGGATCTTATATTGAAAAATGTTTAATTTAATTATGTATGGAATACAATATAAGATAAACGTCCGCCTCTGTTAGCCTCACAAATGCGAGCCCTTTTGAACACATTTTTCATTACATTCTCACACATTTCACGCGTATTTTATTAATTTAATCACGAATATTTTGTTTGAGTTGTTCAAGCGTTTCTGGTTTGTTTGCATTAAACTTGCTTTTTAGATATCCCCACAAAAAGAAGTCCGAAGCACTCAAATCATGCAATCGTGGAGGCCAATCAACATCACCATTCCTTGAAATAACTTGTTGTGGAAAGAGATCTCGCAGTAATTCCATTGTAATTCTGGCTGTGTGCGATGCGGCTTTGCCTTGTTGATATCACGATATCGCTCCCCATTGACAGTTACCGTTACGCCGTTTTCAGTTTCGAAGAAGTAAGGTCCTATGATTCCTGCTCACAAAATTGCACACCAGACTATCACTTTTAATGGATGCAAAGGTGACTGATGATTAATTTGGGGAGTTTTCATTGCCCATAACTGACTATTCTGTTTATTCAAATGAAAATGAAATTGAATAGATATTCAAATGAAAATGTGCCCGTCACTCATTATGATTTTTGCATGAAAATCGGGGTTGTCATGGGCGGGCTGTAACATCCTGTTGGATTGGCATACATATGTGCGGCGGCGTAAATGGTTTTGTGGGAGAAACTCTTGTACCAACTGAATTTTAAATGGAAACAAATGCAAATCTTTGTGCAAAATTGTGGCCAAAGTTGGTCTTTGAAGACGAAGCTCCTGAGCACGGCATCGAATTAAGGTTGATGGATTGTTTTGAACACTTTCTTGAGCAGCAGTAATGATTTCAGCCGATCTTGCAGTACGTTGTAGTCCGTGCTTGGCCCTGTCAGCTACAGACCCTCTTTCTTCGAAATCATTCACCATCGTACACGATAAATAGTGCGTCTTGTTGGCACGTTGTTTCTCCCAAAAATTTCACGTAACTTTCTCATCGTCACAGTAATCGATGATTGATTTTGATAAAATGTTTTAACGATTAAAACACGTTGGTTTGTCGACTATTTTTCTGTAATAAATTTGCTACGTCTCTACTTCACGACTGCCAAATATGAACTTTCAAGACTAATGTTTATCAAAATAGCGGCAAAACAAATTATTATACCTTCTCGACGGACACCCTGTATAAGGCCTGAAACTGAGAGCAAACAGCATTATGGTGCCGCACACAGAAATGGATTGCTTTGCCGTAATTCGAAATAGGTCTTTGTTTCGGCCATCACTATCAGTATTCAAGCAGAACAGCAACAAAATATAGAACAAAACGTTGAGTAGGTGATCTAAATCAGATCGTTCTAAATATGCTAAATAAAGCATTCAATGTCATGTAAAAATAATAAATTTCTTTTTACTATACTTTATATATTTGGTTAGTTAAAGTGATTTTCCATATAAATCCCCCTTCCTCCTGCAAGAGAGATGATCCTACGGCCTTTAGAAAAGGCCGTTCACTGAAGGATCACAACTCAATAAATACGTACAAGATTTAGCTTTTGAATTATGAAAACTGCTATTATACGCAATTATCCCGCCTCACTTCAACTTCGCTTATTTGAAGTTTCTTGTGAATAAATTCCGTTTTATTTGTCGGTTACCTACATTTTTCTTCCCGTTTTGAGTGCGATTACTTTTCATTTTGTAGGTTGACAACTGACGTGGGCATAATTTGTACACGACAAAATTTCACTGGGTTTCTGGGCCACCACCGAAACATCGAAACACAGCCGCACTAAACGGACCAAACTGAAATTGTTGTTTGGCCAAAGACATTTGCGCGCTCGCCTTTGCTTCCTGATCCAGGCCAGTTTTAACAACAATCGTTTGGACAGGCGACTGCCCAGATAGTGGGACTTTAGTTCGATCATGTGTGTGTGTGTGTGTGTGTATCAGTGTGACTCAGCTTGTTTGTAGTTTCTTGCGGCGGACATCTGTTGCAGTGGCTGCCTGCAACATTGAAAGTGATGGCAGTGACTGGAAGTTTAAATAAACTCAAACGTCTGTGTCCGAATCGGATATGTGGGAGTCATTTTCGTTTCATCCAGGCTGCTGGTGGCGGCCGTCGTCGTCGTAAAGAAAAGTAACAAGTTGCAAAATGCCTTTCACTTGGTAATTTATTAGCGATTATGTGTGATGGTATGAATTGATGCTGTTGCAGCGGTATGAAAAGGAAATTGAAGAAGTCGGCTTGTCGATTTGTTGTGGCTATTTTATCTTTGTTTGATGCACTCATCTGTCTCAAAGAAAAGGCCATTCCATAGCAGACGTTGTTTTTATTGGCCGATTTTTTCTTCGCTCGATTTCATTTTATATTACTGTTTGATAATGAAATGTTTTCGTTTTTGTGTTACAAACGGGCAGAGCAAAAAAAAAAAAAAAAAAAAAATACATGCTGGAAAATACCAAATTTTCGACAACATTAAAAAGCAATGAATATCGATTTTAGCAGAACGAGGACGAGCTTGATAATTTAGAGGCCCGGAAATATAAAGGTATACTGGCGCCAGACAAGTAATAAAATGATTTGTTTGTGCATTACAGTAGAATCATACAACTGCATGTATCGGATACTTTTATAGGCAAATCATTCCAGCACGCCATCTATAGTTTATTACATGTCCTATTGTAGACAGTGTGTCTAATACATTCAAAATAGTTTAGAATAAATGAATGACTATGAATGAATGATAAAAAAAAAGCAAAATACGACGATTGTCTACAAATTTTTAAAATTTCGGCCACAGGACTTTTGGTTTTCGATTAGAATTTTTGTACAGTCAGTGGTAATGAAGTTTATAATTTTTTTGTAAAGGTTTTTTTCCCAGATCGTAATTCAGGGTAGTAAACGGGTCATATTAATATTCCCTTTCTGGCAACTCTCATCCTAATTGGTCAATTGACAAAAATTTGTTCTGTTCTCGATAATGTTTATTCGTAGGTTGCTATATTTTTATTCTTAATTTTATTTTATAATGTTGGAAATATTTGATATGAATTGATTAAATAAGCACGCTCCTCTCATTACTTCAAACATGCTTGTAATTTATAGATTTACCACATATAAGCTGTGTTTTTTGCATGACATTGAAGGCTTTATTTGACATCGTTCGAATGACCGATTAAGATCAAATATATATCGTTTTGTTCGATAACTTTATGCTATTTTGATGGAAATTCCATTATTTCTCTCTCCCAGAAACTTTCGTCCCTATTGGTCGTTTTTTATAAGATTCTTTTAAAGTGAATCATACGCTATAGAAAGAAACATATGTTAAGCACTTGGCGGATGCAAAGAAACCTCCCAACCAAGCTCCCGGAGCTTCTGCCGGGTTATGATCGATGTCTGTGCGTGTTATCCAATTATCTTCCCATGGCAGAAGTAGGGCAATTGCTTACTTCAGACCGTCTAATTGTTGACAGTAAAGGTTCAAGCAGTCCAGTTCACCATTCTGACTATCAATCTTGACTTAGTCACCGATTGTGCCTGCTCACCGCGATTCGACCACTATCGTTTTCCCTTGACGTTATCGTAAGTGAACCGCTCTTCATCACCAGCCACCACCCACTTCAAAAATGCGTCGATTTTGTGCGATTCGCAGTCGACCTATTGACTTCGACCATTCCGATTATCTCTTACATCCTTAAATTCATACCTTTCACTCAAATTCAAACAAAATTTGGCAAATATCAAGTATTTGGTATATTATTTATAGTTACTTTCGACTGCGCTACCCCTTTTTTTGGTATCTTCCAATAAAAATGCCCAATTTTTCGAAATTAAGTCTTTCTTCTGCAATTTCTAATTAGAAATATTTTGGGTTGTTTCCCATACAAATATGATCGATTTATCCCATACATCTTTAGGTTCATATTGCAGCTGAATTCAGTCAAATTTGTTACTCACTATGCATTTGGTGCACTAAGTTCGAAAAACAGATTTTGTGTACTTTTCAGGAGAACAAAAAAGCTGCAACACGGGTGCAAATTCGTTGAAATGCAATTGCTGATTCGAGCCATTCCGCTTTCCTTAGCGTTTCGACACAATGCCACAGGAAGCGCCTAATATAGTAGAGCTGGAAACTAACGAATATGAAAAATGGCATTTTTCACATTCGTTAGTTTAAGATGGTGTCAACGACAAATGAATTGTATTCTTACTCACCTTCTAGTACCTCCCATATAAATAAGCCGACTTAACGAAACTTATTTATATCTTTTTGACCCGTATTTCGTAGTCTGCATTTACTTAAATTTTTGTGTAGTGTATTATAAGTATTATATAGTTTGGCAAAATTTCGGAAAAAATTAAAGACTTACAACTTTTAACTCATATATTCCTGTAGTGGTATTTATATCTTTCATTCAATACTCAGTATAATTTAGCAACCATCAAGCATTTAGTAAATTTAGTTCTGCAAATGGATTACAATACCAAGTTTCTTTGGCTCCATAACTTCTTAGCACCTTCTGGCACCCCTCAGACTTTTGGAACAAGACAAGTGGACGTTGGATGAAGATGTATAAATACATATACATACAGCCATATTCAAAAGTACTGGTTCTTCATTTAGAGGTTTCAAAACTGCCGGTCTGGCAATGCTGTCAGCTGTTAAATACTTGACATCTGAAGTGGTATTTATTTAGCGAAAGATTTGCCATTTGTTAATATGGATCGTTTAACAACCAAAGAACGCGTTAGTTAAAACGTACAACAAAGTGGTGATTCAAACGTTGGCATTGCGTGGTGATTATAGTCGTCATAATCGACCTATTGTGCGGGGAATTGATACGATTATGAAGAAATTTGAAGAGACGTTACAGATGTGGTCAGGCCTGTGCATCATCGCAGTGTATGCACTGTCGAAAATGTCGCTTTTGTTAGTGAAAATGTATTGGATAATCCGAATTTGTCGATTCCACCGCATTCTCAGTAATTGGGCCTATCTTACTGCTTATTATAGCGTATTTTGCATTTGGATTTCCCCTCCACCCATATAGAGTAATGAAACTAATTTCTCACTCGGTGATTACGTCAACACGCACAATTGTCGCATATGGGCCATAGAGATTGTGGATTGCGCATTATGGTCTGGAGGTATCATTGGGCCGTATTTTTTCGAAAATGACGCTGGAGAAACCGTCAATTTAGGTGGCCATAGCCGTATAATTGTATTATCCCATTTTCAATCATGTTGAAATCCAGACTTTGAGGTCGCCAAGGTAGGCAACCATCCCTTGCGACATGGAGCATTGTCATGTTGTAAAATCCAACCGGTAGTAGGAAAAAGATTGTGGGCCGATGAAAATACATGGTCATTAAGAATATCCAAGTATCCGGATTGGTTCAGGGTATCTTCAATGGGCACGAGTTCTTTATACCTGTAAAATCATACGCATATCCAAAACATAACTAAACCACTCCCGAGTCGATTTGGAAATGCACGGATTTTCTTTTAAATGAACCCCGGAACTAAAATGACGACTCATCTGTCCACAAAACGTTATGCCAGAACTCAATTTTTTTTATGTTTTCTTAAGCGAGGTTAAGTTGTTTCGATTTATTGACTAGAGTTATGTCAGTCACTTGGCGGACGAGATATATTTTAATTTTCACCCTTTTTAATCTCCGCCGTACCGTCGCTTCACTTATTTATTTTCCAATTAATTCTTATGCTTTTGCCGCTATGATGATGCAATGATTTGGCGATGGATTCTCTTTTATGACACTCATTAATTTTCTGCTCTCTCTGAGGTTTGTAACTGACTTCTGTTTAGTTTTCTTCCTATTGGACAAATTTCCGGGAGTAATCGAATAAATGACAAATCTTATTAATGCCTCTCAAAGTGGGACTGCTTGGAACTGTCGTTAAACTGTAGGTCCCGTTCAATGAGTCTAAGGAACGAGCTTAAAGAAATGCGTGTAAGTTCACTGCTCTCTGTGGGAAGCTAAGTGAATGTCCTTTTTTGCAATAAATTGTACCAATTTCTGCTCGTATTTCAATACTGAGTTTATTTGATTTAGCCATTTTAGTAATTTTATATTAAAAGCAAAAGTATAACCAATATTTTCTATGGTATGCAAATACTTTTGACGCAAAAAAAAAAAATGTGTGCAAAAAATTTTGGCGCAAAATGACACAAATACAAGCGGTAGCTTTAATTTGAAACGTCGCATTTATTTTGTCCATTTTTTGTTGTTGTCTTCGCACATTCCATACACTCCAAAAACAACAACTCTTTTCAAATCAGTTTTTAAACAACAACAAATGTAGCCGTTTTAGAAAAACTTTAAAAAGTTTTCGATTTGTGTAAATACTTTTGATTATGACTGTGCATGAAAGTCAGTTCAACTGAGTGAAATATCTGTAGCAGTGCTATAAAATGTGTACTAATTTTTTGACCCGGAGTTGAGATCACTAATAAGGAAAATCGGCTTCAAATCCGAATCCTTGTCTGTCATCGAAGTAGCGAAATAATCACAAACTTTTAGTATGCTTCACGTCTATTTACGACTGATCACAAAAACATTTTTTCCCTACATGGGATTTCTAATAACTGCTTCTTGAGTTTTCCACATTTTTGGACTATGTTCTAAAAAAAAAAAAAAAAAAGAAAAAAAAAACAATTAAAAAAATAATCCTGCAACATCTACAAAAAGAAAGATTTGATTGTTTTTTATACTCTTCCCAGACTTCAAGTGCGATCCTCCTATGAAGTGCTAAGTTCAAGTTTACAATGGCGTTCACGTTTGATCACTTTGTATGCGCATAATGTTGTTTAATTTGCATTTAAGGCGATTTTCTTTTTATTATTAGCGTTGTTGTTGTAGCTGTCAGTTTTGTACGACCATCTGCAAATAATTTATAAAACCAGAAAAACCAAAATCCCTACGAAAAAAAAACTTCATAATCGTAATCCAAATTGCGCGGCCATATTATCTGCTACTGTCCACATATGAGCTTTGAAAATGTGTTCTATCAAATCCTTGGTTGGCGGTATTTCTGAGGACATTAATTCGGTTTTTTTTTGTTGATTCATTCATATGACAAATCCTAAATTAAAGTTTTACTTTATTGCATAGAACTCCATTGAAAAAAATGGAAAAAAATAATAAATACAAAAAAAAAAAATATGTACATAAAATACAGAAGGCAATCAAAAGAATAAAGCCAAGGGAAGAAAAGTGAAACGAATGGCCAAGAAAGGATAGGGCTGTGTTGTAGCAACTGCAGCTTGATCAGACGGGAACTCATAGATCATTTTACCTGCTCTTTTTTTAAGCTTTAATTTATTTCTGGCTTCACGTCTTCCGTCATTTGCTGTTTTTAATTCCAAATGGTTGATTTTATATAGAAGTTTTGCCGTTAAAATGCGAAAACACTTTACTTCAAACGACATCATGTGTTATGTCAGTATTCACCAGAAAACAAGATGATGACCTAACAAGATGTTGGCTCTTTTCTTAATGTATCTTGTTTTTAGTTGAATAATTCTCTGACCGACATTGGTATGACGGTTGGTAAAGGCGACTATCGTTTGCATGATCGCAGCTTCAATTCCTGATACCTTATCGTTATTTGAGTAGTCTACAATACAATAAATTTAACGAACACATCGAGTAGTCTAGTAAACGACAAATCTCTCTTCTCTCTTCTTTAAAATCTCTTCTCTAACTGTAACTCTTTGGAACCGTCGTTAAACTGCGGGCCCTGTTGAATGAGCCTGAAAAGAAATACGTGTAAGCTCACTGTTCACTGTGAGAAGCTCTCTCATATCTCATACTTGAAATTTATTTTATTATTTATTTTTTTATTTTTTCTTTTGTAGTGCATTACAATGCACTCGCAAGGTTATTTTATGTCATTTCATTTATATGCTACGGCGATTTTTCTTTAATTGAATGGAGTATCGCCCGAATGCCACCCGCGGGAAGGAACTCCTGCCCTTCGGTCTTCCGATCATAATCCCTCCAATATCTAATGGGGTCTCTGAACAATCATGTGGTCCTCTTTGTGAAGTGCACCGACCACATTGTCAAGACCTTTAACCCTGGAGCATTTTCTTTTCACACGATATGGCTCAACTGCCATAATCGAATGCGCTAGACCACGTCGTTATAGGTATTCAGCCAATTTTACATTAATCTTGAAGACTTCTAGAATATATGTAGATTTACCTGCTTGTGCCATTAACCAACATTTCACATGCTGCACAAGATTAGCATAACTAGTGTCATATATATGTAGTCGAGTATTTGTCCATTCAGAGAAGCTTTATCATTAAATCACTTTCTTAGTTCGTTATAACACCAACTCGTAAGGAAGAAGAAGAATCATCCAACTTCTAAATTGTTTATTTAGAAGTAGAAGTAGATAAAAATACCCACCGTTCCAAAATTCTTGGTTGTCAACATTCTCACAGCTCCCTAGAAGAGAAAACTTCCTATTCTATGAAGAAAATAATTTGGTTTTAGTGCCATTTTAGTGTCAAACCCCTTTCCCGCAGATTTCCTTTCAATACTTGGGAAGGCTGCAGTAACATCTCCCTGTCCTTGGCCAAAGTTGTCAATATAAACATCAATATCATATCAATATCAATATGAAAATGGCGCCAATCGACTGTACTGCACCTTTCCACATTGTTGTTACCCCAAGAGCATAGAAGAGATCACACGGTAAACATTTGATCTAGTCTCGCTTGGCGTAACATGGATTTGTAACACCTCCGATGTTACCGATAGTTTTCACTACAATATTTTATCGAAATCGTGTTTAGAAACCGATGCATTCGAGCTATGCTGTCCGCATAAAATCCTCACTCACATCGAGTCTGTTTAAGGACATCTTTCGCCCTGCTAAATCTCTTGTGCACCTCAAGAGCAACAAGCTTGTGATCGAAGTCTCAGTTAGTTCCATGGAAAATTGGCATATCGCGATTAATCTCATTTCTACTTTTTTAATCGGGGAATATCCAAATTGCTCGGCGAATATCTTCGGGTTAAAATCTGGTCCCACTGGTCGTCTATTCCACGCTGTGGCCAAACTAATCAGTGTAAACTCGCTTTTACTTCATAAACTGAATTGCCCGAACGTTTCAAAAAGGATGTCTTCTATTCTCATGTTTGCAGTAAAATCTCCCTGAACAATTACCCGGCAATTATATAAGGTTATCCATTTTTCGGTTTCAAAAGTAAAGTTAAATAAAATACACATAAAGCTGTGATTTAGAAACTTTAATTTCATTATTATGCTTGGACCTTGCCACGATGTACGAAATACAATGTAATTTAAACTACCTTCAACATCATTTTCGACAAAATACGGTTCAATGACACCTACAGACTATAATGGGCACCAAACAACCACTTTTTCCGGATGCAATGTCTTTTTCACAAACACTTCTGGGTTCTCCGAGCGACAATTTTGCTTGTTGACATAACCACAGAGTGAGAAATGAGCTCCATCGCTGAAGAAAATTTTGTTCGATTGAAAGTCCCCGTTTGAATCACCACATTTGTGGTAAGTTTTAACTATTTTTAGGCATTCTTCGGTTGGTAAGCGATCCATATTCATAAATAACAAATCTTTTACTAAATAATTAACACTTCAGATGTGGGCTTTTAACAGCTGACAGCCTTGCCGGACCGGTGATGTTGAAACCACTAAATGGATAACCCATACTTAGTACTATCTGGTGGAAAAATTAAGCATAAAATTGCACGATTGTTGGTTTATATGGAGTTATATGGAGCGAAAAACAAAAAAACAAAATATTTGCACTCCCTAAACTTGTTGTTACCAGTCGGCAGACATAAATTGATTTCAAAAGCTTCCAAATTGGTTATAATTTAGACAATAACACAAAGTTATTGCCTTTTATGTATTTGTTATTGTTTTAACCTAAAAACATCAAAGAATTCTAATTTCAATTGCCATGATTCTGGCTCAGAACATATGGAATTTGTGGCTCAAAACTCGTAAAGGATAATTTACAACTGCTTGATTGAAATCGATTGGAAAATTTCATCATTTCATTTCTCTTGTTCAAATGGTAGAACATTTTATTTAAAGACTCTATTAAGGTTTACAAAACTCATAGAATCTCTAACATATCAGAGTTATCCAATCAGTGGTTTGAAAACCGTCAATCTGGCAAGGCTGTTATCTGCAAAATACTTGTCATCTGAAGTATTATTTATGTAGTGAAAGGTTTGCCATCTACGAAAATGAATCGTTTAACAACAGAAGAATGCGTAAAAAAGGTAAAATTTACTACAAAAGTGTAAATGCACTTTTCGTGCATTACGGGATGAAAAATGAATTTACCGGTGTTATAAGAAATATAATCCCTGTTGCATTTTAAACATAAAATTTCTTGAAACCAGTGCGAAATCTTTCACCTTTTATTAGACGCTTTTGTTATATATTTCACATTAATGTGTTATTTGCTGAGTTTAGTTAACGATTGGCAAAAATATCTGGACTGATTGCATTAAATACCATCACATGATGTCTTTTTTGTTGCTATATAATAATAAAACAAAGATTTGTGGATATTCAAGGTTTTATAACTTTGTTATTGATACTTGGAATTACTTAAAACAAATTTAAATTTGTGTTCGTCAAAGTTATAAGAATGTAAAGTGACCATCTTTAAAGAATTGGCTAACAAGAGCTGTTGATATGCATTGAGAAAGCTAAGTTTCTTTATGCCAATGAAAGAGTATTATCTAGTGCTTCCTCCAATAATTTGGCAACGAAATATTGACAGAAACTCTAGCAATTTGACAAGGAAATATCCATAGAAATATTGCTCAATTTGAAGATTATTGTTTTCCTATCCCTGCAAAAATATGCCAGTGGCACTGTTTTCAGGTCATGATGTACGATTGAAAATTGGCAAAATTGCTGCATCCTTTTCTGTGATACCCATACGAAAAAGATAATTTAACTCAAACTCATTCTTACTCTATTGATATTCAGTAAAAATAGGAGAAAGTCGTTCGGAGAATAGAATTTTGTCGGCTTTTACGAAAGTTATAACAGCATTAGGAAACATTCTTGGAAAACTCTTTTTAACATCATTTATTTATAATAATATAAATTCCTTTTATTTCCTATTAAAATTCACTTTGAATTGGTTATGCTATGGCGGATTGAATTTATTTAAAAACCTTGGGGAAGTAGTGAAAAATTGCGGAATCACCAAATTAGTCATAGGAGGGAAGCATTGTTTTGTGACGCATCTTCTCCATATATTCATGAGTTATATAGGCGTGGCAAATATTCATATCTTTGCTTGCAATTTTTCATTATTCCAAAGAATCGCTTTTTGTCCCTATAAAAGGTTTCTTTAGAATACGTTGTCAGAAAATAAATTCCATTGAAAAGCATTTCCTCAATACAAATAAATCCACTAAAATTGCTTATGAAAATGCATCCTTAAGCGTTGCTTTTAACACAAAATCTGCCTGCAGATTCCGATGGAGTTGGTACTTTGCATAAAAAATCAGCAGACAGACAGTAAACTGGAAATGCACCTAATGTTCCGTAGGATCGAAGCTTATACACCCTGTACCATTGATTGCAGTCTACAATATTGGGGACATAGATTCTTATGACGAATAATGAGTATTTGTAGTTTGTACAAATGGAAAGACCAACTTAGTATACCCATCATCGTATAAAGGAGGATAAACAAATGTTTTAACCAAAAACTTTAAATGGAGTTTCTTTAGTTCTGTTATCAAAAATTACACTTTCGGAGCATATTGGGTGCCCTAAGGAATAGGTTTTGGAGTATTTCGTATTAACATGTTTTGCTTTAATTGTTAGGAATTATAAGTGGAAATCGAATCAATGTTTTTAAGTACTTCATTACCGTTGTAACACCTCCAAGGTCTAAAAGTGCTTCGTTGGAAGCGGTAAACATATACGAATTGGATCCTTAGAAATCATGAAAATGTGATTCCTATTGAATAACTGCTAGGAATTTGAATTTTCTGGATTATATAATATTATATATTATATGTACTTTTAGGTGATTTTCTAAAATTCTAATGCCATGCTGAGATGCAACATTACAAATTATTTCTGTGATGATGACGACTTTCATGTTTTTCGAAGAAGCAACTAAGCATCACTTCGTAAGCGCTTACGAGAAGAACTTTTTTCGCACAAAAATCGTAGATTTTTCACTAGTTTATGAGACCTGGTGAACCTGTACTGAGATGGAGCCAAAAAGTACAGTATCCCCAATTTGAGAGGCCCTTATTAAGTTTATCGACGATTTTCCAAACTATCACTGCTTCTGGATCATGAATTACGGATCATTTCGCGGAAGTTAGGATACTCCCTTTTTGCTGGCTATAGAATTGGCTTACTGGATTTAAATCCAATTAAGCAATACGTAATGTTTATATAGACTACTATACTTTTGATATTGAAACAATTTAATTCACCACTGGGCTTAATGTTTAAAGTCATTTATTTGCCATCATAAACTGTAATCTTAGCTTCATATTTTCAAGGAGTTGCATCGAATTTGACTCGCGATGCATTTGATAAATATAGTTCTGAGAATGAAAATTGACTGCATTACATCTCGGGGTACATTTCGGGTACATCGCATATAAAATCACCGATTATGAACATTTTTTAATAAGCAGGCGTCAAAAATGGACACCAACAAAAAGAGAATACGCCATAATTTACAATTTTCTTTTTTCGATACGGGCAAAAACCCAGCCAGGCAGCTGAAAATGTGAACGTTGTTTACGGTCCTGCTACTGTAACAGCCAATCAGACTCTTTTTTTGATGTTGTCGACTCTGTCTAGGTAATTTTGATTCCAAAGATGCACTAAGCTCTGGAAGACGAAATGTCGAAAATGTCGACAAAGTAATGAAAATCGTTTAGTCTGACCATCATGTTTCGATTGTCCGGAAGCTAAAAATTACACAGAAACCGATTAGGGACCATCTGAATAAGGCTGGATATAAAAAGAAGCTCTATGTATGGGTGCCACAAAAGTTCGCGCAAAAAAATCTAACTGATCGAATTTCCCTCTACGAATCGCTACAATAAAACCGCAACAAAATTGAGCCATTTCTGAATTGTATGGGGGCTGATGATGAAAAGTATGTCATTTACGAAAACGTCAAGTGAAAACGGTCGTGGTTGAATTGTGATGGAAAGGTAACCGAGCCAGAATTAACGGTAAGGAAGATCTTACCGGGTGTTTGGTGGTATTGGCAAGGAATTATCTATTACGAGCTGCTTCCTCATGGCCAAACTCTTACTTCGGATTTGTACTGTC
>JAHXMU010000425.1:283518-376153 GCA_019455685.1 Philornis downsi
CAAAATCCACCACAACGGAAGCTTGTGGAAATCTACTGCTCGAGTTTTCTATGTCCCAAACTTTCTATGAGAGGAGCATGGCAGAATTACATTTAAAATGACAACAAGTTGTCAAATAAATTTGTATATATTTGACGAATCGAATCATTCTAACTATGCTAACTAAAGCATTCAAACTTTATATATGGGACCTTCACGAAATCTCAGTTTCATTTCGATTTTGGTACTATAAATTTATTTAAAGTACTTTAGGAATTTGTTTCTGATTCCTATTTGAAACAATAACTTACTTCATACATCGATTTGTGTTTTATCTGAAACGAAATTGGAAACCTACATTTATTCTGTTTATTAACAGATATTTTGATTCAAAATTCTGAAACGTTTTATGAAATGTATAGTTTTATGAAATTTCGTTTCTTAATCTGTATTAGACTTGAGACTAAATGTAATTTCGTTTCCTGTCAGGAAAAACTGCTTAAAGTAAAAATGGTTCAAATGATTAATATTCTGAATTTACGATACCAGACTCTTCGAAATTTCTGCAATTACTCCAAAATTTTGTATATGTATATTTTTTGTTTTTTTAATTGAAAATTCTGAAATAAAATACTAAGAAAAAGTTTCATAAACTGAATCAGAATCGAAATTGTTTGTAATTTCGCTTTGAATATATGAAACAAAAACGATATTCAGTATTATTTTAATTCGACTGTAGGAATTTGAATAACCATTTATAAATTTCTGATTTAGATTTCAAAAACTGAAACAAATCAAAAATTTTTTAAAAAAGAAGAAAAACAAAAAAAAAAAGAGATCCGCTAACGGTCTGATGCTATAAATCCAGCAAGTAGAATGAAAACAATCCAGGAGTTGGGTAGCAGTGTTGCCATAAAAAAAACGATGTGTACCAGTGTTTACAAGTGCTTTCTAACGTTAAAACACAAATAATTTTTGTGTAAATTCGATGATATTGCAAGGATGTATCCAGAGAAATACAAAAAGCTTACATTTTATCCGCACACGTAATTATACCAAGCAAAAAAAAACGTATTTAAAATTGTGTAAAATCCTGCTCTGGCAATGTTGAATATTCAGATTTTCAATTAACTCGCTGGAATTATAATGAAGGAATGCTTTTCTCTCTCTTTGCTATTTTCGGATTTGTTTTCGTTTTGACCTCGGTCCCAGCTTTATATACATATACGAGGTGTGATTGAAAAATAACCGTTATTTTTAAATTTCGTGAGTTACGTATGTTCGGTTTTCGCATTTTGTTTTTTCTGTTATATTGGTACACATATCTGTTACATATGTTGACAATATCAGCCATTTTGGATTGTCGGTTTGTTTTTGACAGATAAAAAGGTTAGTCGTGTTTTGGTGTGCTCTTCGATTTTGTACTATTCGAAAAAATAGATCAAAGAAACTATATTAAGTTTTGTGTAAAAAATTAAATTAAATGTGCAAGGACATTTGAAATGTTGACTGTGGTGTTTGGCGAGTCTACTATGAGCAGAACACAAGTTCAATTGTGTTATAACCGGTTTAAGGAAGGCCGAGAAGATGTCAGTGACAATGCTCGTCTTGGTCGTCAGAGCACGTCAACAACCGATGTAAACATTGAAGCAGTGAAGAAAATGATTTTGGATAATCGTCAAATCACAATTAGAGAGGTTGCTGGTGATGTTGGCATATCGTTCGACTCATGCCAAGCAAGTTTTACAGACGTTTTAGGCATGAAACGTGCGGCAGCGAAGATTGTTCCAAAATTGTTAAATTTTGAGCAAAAACAACGTCGCATGGACATCGCTCTGGAGCTGTTGAACGTCGTTAATCACGATCCAGATTTCTTCAAAAAGGTCATAACTGGTGACGAATCATGGGTGTACGAGTATGGCTATGACATTGAAACCAAAACCCAATCATCCCAATGGAAGCGTCCAGAAGAGCCAAGACCGAAAAAAGCACGTCAAGTTCGGTCAAATGTGAAGGTGTTGTTCACTGTTTTCCTCGTTTGCAATGGCGTGGTGCGTCATGCATTCTTGCCACAAGGTCGTACGGTCAATAAGGAATACTACCTTGAAGTTATGCGCCGTTTTCGCGAAGTAATTCGCCAGAAACGCACAGATTTGTGAAAAAACCAATAATGATAACGCACCAGCTCACACATCGATGCTTGTGCGTAAGTTTTGGGCCAAAAACAAAACCGCAATCACGTCTCAACCACCGCATTCACCGGACTTGGCCCCCGCTGACTTTTTCCTTTTCCCAAAACTGAAGATACCCATGAAAGGAACGCGTTTTTGCTACGATTGAGGAGATAAAAGAAAAATCGAAACAGAGCTGTTTCGAGGATTGGAAAAAACGCTGGCATAAGTGTATTATATCTGAGCGGGACAGGATAGTTATTGCTGAATAAATAAATACTTTTTGGAAAAATTGAAAATAACGGTTATTTTTTGATCGCACCTCGTATATTACCCAAAGTTTTGTCGTCATATATCGGGTTGTTAAATATTCACGGTTAAATATGCAGAAATGATGTTTCAATCTTAAAGCAGCAAATATTATAAGACAGCGAGAGGAAATTACACTTTGAAATTTATCAGAACCAATGTTCTACTATCATATCATATTTTGTCGCTCTCCGCAATCAGTTCGCCATAGTTTGTTACAATATTTGATAACAGAATTCTTCATTCGTAACTTTCCTGCGAAATAGAATAGAGGTTAATTAAAATTTCACATACAATTTTTAAATGGTCGTTGAACCATAATTGCGAACGTAGCTTCTTGTATCCCTTCCCTTCCCCGCCTCGCCTTGTTGTTCATTCAATAACAATAGCGGTTCGACAAAATCTAATAAGAAATCGAGTATTACCTTTGATTTTTTTCTTACATTTACAGTTCGTTGTCTTTAACATTGAAATAATAATTATTTGTTTTTTCCTCTTTTTTTCTTCACTGTATTTAATGCGTTCTTATTTGTCTTATTTTCATTACATTTTTGTTTTTGTCTTTCTTTCTTTTATTCTTTTTAGTCGCAAAAATTCTTTGGTCGTTCGCACCCAGTTGAGTGTCAGAGTCCATGCGATTATAGGTAAGTAATTACGGGCAAATCGCTCAAAACAAACTGCTATATAATTATTTATATATAATAAATCTAATTAAATTTTATACGATTATGATTTTTTCTATTCTTGCGTATCGCTGATGTTTGTTAGGATAGGAAGCCGAAAGGAGATTATGAAATGTTGTGGGTTGTTATAATGCGAATGAATATTATTGAGAATTTGCAGGGAAAAGAATTTTTTCCATATAAGAATTTAAATTTAATTAAATCAAGCAAATATCAGCAAGTGATGTCATTATTTCATATTATATAAATACCCAGCAAAAGTCATTCCAAAGAATAGTATTTTCGTAATTTCCTCAAATATAGATTATCCAGCACACATAAAGCTTTGATTTCAATAAAACTTTTATCTCATTTTAATGTTTGGACCTAAATATAATGTCATTGAAATGACGGCCTCTAGATTGGTTGCAGCAGTGTATCCTTTCACTGTATCGAAAAACTACGCCCATTTTTTCGGATGCAATGGTTTTTCCACAATCGCTTTTGTGTTCTCCGAGTCCCATATGTCGTATATAAAGAAGAAGCCCGAGAGGTCGAACAGATAAAAATGTATATTCTAGTCGTCATCGAAATAAATAAGTATATTAGAAGGTAATAATTTATATAGGGTGATTTTTTAATCGTAGTTTTCTTAAAAATCGAATAAAACACATCATACGAGTACATTAAAATTTTTTATTGGAATCGATAGATCGGTCTTTGCCATTTAATTTTTAAAGATAATTTCATGTAAATGTTGTCCGCGGCTCCGTCTCAAAATGTCCATTCGGAAGGTGCAATTTTTCGTCACTTTTTTCACCATTTCGGCCTGTATTCCACGAATAACGCGTGTTATGTTATCCTGTAAGGCTTCAGTAGTGTTCGGCTTCTCCACATAGACTAACGACTTGACTTAACCCCACAAGAAATAATCAAGAGGCGTTAAATCGCGAGATCTTGGGGGCCAACTCACAAGGCAAAATCGAGAGATAAGCTGCTCACCAAATTCATCCTTTAACATATCCATTGTTTCATGACAGTGTGGCATGTTGCACCGTCCTGATGAGACCACATGTCAAGCAAGTTCGACCCAGCCAACAAAACACCCAGAACAAAATCGCGTATCATGGCTCGATATCATTCGCCGTTGACGGTAACTTTTCTACCATGGCCGTCTTTGTAGAAAAATTAACCGATGATGCCACCAGCCCATAAACCGCACCAGACTGTAATTTTTTCGGGATGCATCGGTAATTCATGTATGGCTTGTGGCTGCTCATCACTCCAGATGCGACAGTTTTGCTTATGTACGTATCCATTCAGCAAGAAATGAGCCTCATCGCTGAATACTATTTTTCGATAAAATAACCGATTTTTATTGAGCTGTTGTAAGGTCCATTCACCAAAAATTAGACGTTGTGTACAACACTTGTACACTTTTCACTTTGATAGATGACATTTGGACGCCATTACCAACCAGTGCTGCCAACCTGAAAAACTTAAATATTAAAAAATCGCCCTATAGTTAGAATGTTACCTATCCTTGACTTTTATTCATTTGGAACCAAGAAATTGTTGACATGACTATTAAAAAATATTGTGAAATACCATTTTGAACGGAAAACAAGATGAATCGATATATTAGATGGGAGAAAAAGGCATTTTTGAAAGACTCACCCACGGTGGGGTAGTTTATTCTATCAAAAAGTACCAGAATTTTGTTAATAAATATAAACTGTTTTTTATTATTATAATTCCAAGTTGTTGTGTCGCGTTCGAAGTGTAGGTCCCTTCCACATTTATACAAATGAATATCCAATCTTGAGAGCATTTCTCAAACGCATTTTTCCGAAGATGCCTCAATTCTTGCCTTCTCTTCCTTTATGTATTTTATCGGCAAAATGCGGGTGCCTTGAATTACTAATTTGAGTTTTAGAAACAGAAACAAATATAGAAATTTCAGAAAGGTGACCTAACTTCCATATACTCGTACCTTCACCTAACATCATTTTGTTTTGTTGCAAAAGTGTGGACCGTGTCCAAATAGACATATCCAAACGCTGACTACTTTAAAAATAATCTGTCATTTTTATTCGCAGAACTAAATTTTATAAATGCCTGATGATTACTAATTGATACTGAATTTAGTGCAATTGAATGAAAGATATGAATCCAGGAATATGTGGGTAAAATTGAGTAATTTAGTAAATCTTGTACAACCGTAAAATTCTGGTTGATTTTTGAACATTTTACAAAGCATTATAAAAAAGATGTAAATAACCGCAGCCTTACGAGTGAATTAAGGATTTCTGTGGAAAAATTCAATTTCCATAAATCGGCCAATTTGTATTAGGGGTACCGGGAGGGATTACATTCTCCGATTGCATTCTCAGAACTTACTTCAGTAATCGCATAACATGTGCCGAATTGGGCTGAATTCACTACAATTACTAGAAAGATATGAAACCAAGAATATGTGGTTTAAATGGGTAATTTGCACGGGACTTACCAGAAGGGACGTGGTTACTTAACAAATTATATTCAGAGCTTACAGAGAATTCAAGTCGATATACTGAAGAAGAGCTTAGACTAATATGGGCTTGTAATTAGGACAAATTGTATGGGGATGTACTGTGCTCTTTGTGGTACTTTACCACCCTTTAAATCGTATTATCCCTAAAATGAATTTCACTCAATTTATGTATGATTGAATATGAATATTACGCATGAATATGTCTTTGCTAATGTTTAAGAATGTGAAATTAGGACATAGGAAAATAGGATTAAGAATCTCGGTATATTTAAATATAAGCTGACGAAATTTGGATATCATTGAGCACGTTTTAGCCGATACATTTCGCTTTTTAATTGCAATATTAGCTCGCTAGACGATGCTGATTTTTTAAGTACCTGTTGTTTGGAATTGAAAGAGCCGGTAAAAATAAAAGTAGGCAGGATCTATATTTTAAACTAAATACTTTTGTGCTGCACCCATCACAGGCAGTACCAAAAGAGTTGTGTCAATTCTGCTTATTTACCAAAGGTTGCACCTGTATCAAATTTGACTAAATTTAGTTCAACCGTGTAAGAGATATTAATCTAAGAGTATGTATACGGTTTAAATGGGCCATTTGGATTTGGTTGGTCGGTTGATTTTTCAAGTTCTGCAAAGCATTAAAAACTAATTTTATGGACAAAAATTTAAGTTACTCCAGTGCATGAAAGTTGAGTTAAAAAGGAAAAACTGAACTTCGGAATTTCAGTCCATTTACAATCACCGGTTACGATGTGGCAAAATATTAGGCTGTGACAAGCTTTGAAAGTACTAAAGATTTGCGACTGCTCTTATCTTTACTGACGCCCAACCGACTAAAGAAGTTACTAAAAACATTTGGTCAAAAAATACTTGGTCCTTTAGACATCTTTGACTGCATCAGATGATAAATATCTCTATTACTTCGATTGAAGGTTTAAAAGTGGGGAGGAGTCATATCAATTGAATGCGGCGGCTGTTCGATAATACTTGTTGAATTTTTGACCAAATATTTGTTCACAAAGGTAAAATTGTGGGATGGAGCATTATCATGACATAAAATCCCATGGAGTTTATTTCCGCAAGTCTGGCCCTTTCCAACGAATTTACTTTCAAAAAACTTTGCTTAACTCCCAGATAGTATTTATTATTCATCTGTCAAGAATTTCGAGTACGCAACATCGCGATAATCGAATAAAACAGTCAACGTTACCTTTAGTTCTTATCAACTTTGATGTGTTTTTTCGGTTTCGACTCAATTAGAGAACACCATTTCGAATCAAAGTCGTAAACTCATGTCTCCTCACCAGTTATAATGTGTTTTATGAAAGTAGGATCGGAATTGGCTCGTTCTACGTTGTGTGCAGCGACCTTTGCGCAATTGAATTGAATTGAAGAAAATGCAAGTCTTTCGAAACTACTCGAGCGGCAACTCGTTTCATATCCAAACAATCGTGTAAAATGGTACAAATAGACACAATTAGTTCAATTAGTTCGTGACGTGGGACACAATTAGTTTAGTGGCTATCTTTCTTAAACTTAAATGATGACTTTCTGACACCATTTCCTTCACTTAGCCGATGTTGATTTTAGTTCAAGATATTGATGGCCGACCAAAGAGAGGAAAATCTTCCATCATATCTCGACTACCTTTGAATGCACTGTACCAATCAAATGCACCTGTCTTTGATGTTTGGTTCACCATAAGCCTTCTGTCCGTAATTTTTTATATCTTCAGTAACATATTCAATGATTCTCCGTACAAAATTCCATTTGTAAGACAAAATTTTAAACTAATCCTTTTTACGATGTTTCTATCTATTGTAAAAATACACTTGAGATGAATTGAAGTAAAGGACAGTTGTGCCAACTTAGTGACGAAAAATTTTAAGCGGGTTTTTTAAATGATCAATTCCCCACACATTTTGATAGAATGTATAAGTCTCAGCCCGGCCGTGTTTCTGCCACCTGTCTAACACTACGGCTGTCCTTTTGTTGTTATATCTTTTCCATGTTGATGACTCTGTACATAATGCTATAGATTTTCACTTACACTCAATCAGTGGGATCTACTTCTGGTCTATAATTCATTTTAGCATCTCACAACTAACTTATAAAGCATGTAATTTTCAGCAACTTCTAAAAAATCTAACATAATAATACGTTAATCTTAACCAGCGCTGAAGACTCATTATAAAGGTATAGTAAAAAGAAATGTATTTTTTCCAATTGGTGGCTTTCGTAGTCTGTATCTCGCGTTACATACGAGTAAGTGCGATCGGATTACGTTAGATGACGTTAGAAAGACTACTGACACTGTCAAATATGGACAAGCAAAAAGGAAATGTGCCATATTTTACAGTTTTTCTTCGATAGAGCTACGTACTCTGTTCTTTTCACGAGAAACAAATTTTACTCGAGGGAAACATTTGCTGTCATTGCCAGCATTACTTGTATTGATTGTTATTACTGAAATCGAAACAGCTGTTATTTTTACGTCATAATATGTTCTATAATATTGTAAAATTGTGATTTTTATATTAGTATCTTATTTTACAAGTTTACAAGTAATTATCGAATATATTGCGACGTAAAAATTATGCACGTTATTCCCAATATTGGCAATCAACAAAAAAAAAAAAAAAAAAAAAAAAAAAATGTTGGCGTTGCCAGTTAACAAAATTTTCCTTGTAAAAAAGCAATAATAACGTCAGCAAAACTAGCCGACCTAACAAAGAAGACACAAAAAACTTGGGAAATTTTTTTATTTATTTTTCAACATTCCAGTCCACTGCTTTGACTGTTCCCTTGTCTCAGGTGTGAAGTGGTGGACCCATGTCTCATTCATTGTTATAAATCGACGTAAAAATTTGGCTTTATTGCGGTGAAACTTCGCCAAACATTCTACTGAAACATCTTCACAACGTTCTTGCTGTATTGAAAGCAATCGCGGCACCCATCTTGCGCGCAGCTTTCTCATCTTCAATTCTTCGATTAATATACGATGTATAGCGCTTTTTCAAATGCCCATCATTTCAGCTAGCTCACGCACCTTTAGCCGACGATCGTCCAATAATATTTTGTTAATTTTCTTAACCGTGTCTGGCGTGGACATCTCAATTGGTCGATCACTACGGTGTCCGTCTTGGCAGCTCGTACGATCTCGTTTACCCTCTGCTGCCCAATATTTTACAGTTGTAAAGGAAGGAGCAGACTCACATAGAGTAGAATCTAGCTCGGTTTTAATATTGGTTTGAATGAAACCTTTCAAATGGAAATATTGAATTACATAACGGTGGCGAATTTTTTCCATGTTTTCAACTTCACTGGGATCGTTTAATTTTGACGGCTCAAATAAAAACTTAAAGCATGTTTTATAAAGTTGCCACTTTTCACCAAAATAATTTTTTTTTCAATTTAGGGAGCAAGTGAGAAACCGCCCTCTTAGTATCAGCCTCAAAGTCGAAAACGCAAGCTAGGCATTTGATAACGCGAATAGCCAATCATGTGCAATTTTGTGCAATTTTTTCCGGTAATTTTAATGTCAAAGCTGCGCCATGCTCTAGAAGGTCAACTAGCGAAAATGTTAACTAAATAATGGAAATGGTCAAGTCCTGATATTGTGTAAGCAGTGTTTCGGTTTCTGAAGAGCTAAACATTGGACTAAACTCCATTTGGAACCACCGAATTTTCATCTGCGAATCAATGCTGAATCGCATAACAGTGAGCCGGCGCAAACGGTGGCCGAGCTAGGATAGACGATCAGGAAGAGTGTGAGTGGCAAAGAGTCTTCTACTACGCGATACTCCTCTATACCCCAACTCTCAATTCGTCGACAATTGGTCCCTCCAAAGGAAGCAATCGCCCAGAAGCGGGCAACCTTAGAATATGGGGGAGCGATTGTGTTCCATCAGAACAACGCTAGGCCTCACATATCTATAGTGATTTGTCATAAGTTCCGTTGGGAGATTCTTAGGCATCCGCCTTATAGTCCTGACTTGGCACCAACTGATTATTACCTGTTTCCCCCAATTACAAATGATTTTGTTGGAGGAAAATTCGTATCAGAGAAGCCGGTGGAAACCGACTGTCCCAGTTTTTTGCCAATAGGGTCAAGGATTTCTGTAAAAGAGGCATAGTGGAATCTTGAATGTCTTCAAAACTTTAAACAGATCATTCTAACTATGCTAAATGAAGCTTTCGGTGTCGTCGCACTGTGATAAGAAAACAATGCAAATGCATTGATTCTGATCTAAATATAAACTTGTATTTCTATGATTTTTTTTTTAGCTTTTTGAATAATAGAACATTGTGTGATTTCCCTCTTTAATCGCAGTGTATTTTGTTTGCAATCAATTTTTGTCGATTGCTCACTTCCCCATTTAGAAACAAACCATTATTCGCTTAAAACATTTCTAGTGCATCGATCGCCAATGTAAACTTTCACAAAAACAAGCACAACATTATTTTCAACACGTTTTCTAAATATTTTTGCTCATTAACCTTGACTTTTACGTTTTGATGTTAATTTCAATACAAAACATTTCATGAAGAATTAATATTCTGTCGAATTCTCGATACATGTTTTGATACGGTTATTCATTATCTAAACTTTTAGTACCTCACTTACTCTGTGGTATTTGATGATCAATCGAATTCAAATGAATTATTAGGCGTTCGTGTATACAAGATGATGTTAGGCGATTGTGGGTTACTTTTTAGTTTTGATCTAAAAATCAATTGTTTAGATTTTGATTAATTTGTTTTTAAACATAAACAAAATATTGAAAATTATTTTAGCATAACTTAGCAAATGTACTAATGCATCAACGGATTTTGAACCATCCCAAAGTGAATAAAGATCATTGTTAACATTCAAGAGGAAGGAAGGAATTCTGAACTGCAATAATAAAATTTTCGGGCAATGGACCGCCGCCCACTTAAGCAAAGAATGCGTTTAAATATTAAATGTCTTTTATTACCTACACGAATTGCTCACCCTCCCCGATCCATATACAGGGTAGCGCAATAGAACGTGCATAACGCATCATCTTTTTTTGCGGGGTAGAAAAGGCGCGGGCGGGGAGGCGCCTACATCGTTGGGTTGGCGGGCTCATGGAGTTTTAGCCGCTATGAATCACTTCGACGGGAAGCGTCGCGCATTTTACGAGAACTCTCGTTTATATATTGCTACTAGGTGACTATATTGGCTGAATATGGACTACGGCGAATTAGTGAAGCTCCGAGTGCTCATTTAATTCAAATATGGGTAAAGCGTTTTGAAGAGACCGGTTCAACATTTAAACTACAAGCAAATGGTCGCCCAAGAGCATCTAGGACCGAAGACAATGTTGAGAGAGTTATGGAGTCAGTACGAGGAAATCCACAAATGTCGACTCGCAAGAGATCGTCTGTCTCACAATTATCGCGACGAAGTTTGCAACGAATTTTAACATTGGATCTTAAACTGCGTCCATATAAGCTGCAATTAACACAAGAATTGAAAGAGTCTGACTTCATAGCAAGGCTCGCATTTGCTAATGAAATACTTAAAATTTTCCAATTTTAACCATATCCTTTTCTCTGACGAGGCTCATTTCCTTATGAATGGGTTCGTAAACTGTCAAAATTGTCGTTACTGGAACAGTGAAAATCCCAAAATCAAACACCAGAAACCATTGCATAGTCCTAAAGTGACAGTATGGGCAGCAATCTCTGGCAGAGGAATAATTGGTCCTTTTTTCTTCGAAAATGCGCGGAGCCAAAACGTCACGGTTAATACGGACCGCTTCAGAAATTGAAAGTTCAAGAATAGTGAATTCCAGAACTTGGTTCCAACAAGATGGAGCTACCTGTCACACATCAAATGACTCCATGGCGGTGGTGAAGCAGATGTTCCCTGGCAGACTGATTTCGAAAAGAGGTGATATCCCTTGGCCCCCACGTAGTCCAGACTTGACGCCTCTTGACTTATTTTTTTGTGGGGATACCTCAAACACAAAGTCTACAGTAATAATTCAAGAAACATCGTTCAGCTCAAGGAGAATATCCGTGGTGAAATGGCAGCCATTACACCAGTAGTACTGAAGAAAGTTTTCAATAATTTTCGTTTGCGGTTAGAGGAGTGCCGTCGTAGAGAGGGTCACCAGTTAGATGATGTTATTTTTAAAAAATAAACTCCATTTATTACTCTACAATGCCTTAGATTTATTTTAACCATACCTTTTGTATTTATTTTTTAATCTATTTTTTAAATATGCACGTTCTATTGCGCCACCCTGTATAATAGACATTCTCCCTCCCTTTCTGAGCAATATCCTTTTCTGATGGATGTAAGATAATACATTTCTTGCATGATTTTTTGTTATATTTTCGGCTCAGGAAATTAAAGGCAATGAGTAACAATTAGGAAACGTTATTGATAATGTTCATAAGTGTTTGTTATTGCCAAAATGAACATTATTCTTGTTCGACGTCGACGACGATGAAATAACATTTCAATATAAATGCTAAATGCTAACTGTCTTAATCCTGATGTTTCCAACATATTGCGCATTCAATGTAACTATAGTAAAAACCATACCTGGATGTTACAAACTGCGCTCAGACAACTTTTGATCGCATAAAGTCTAATGAAACGGTTGCTGCATACATGGCAACGCTACAGCCAATTGTTACGCGTGCTGTAAGGTAGCGCTATAAGGAGAAGAGAAAAGCGCCGCAGTTTTTCAAGCTGTTGTGGAAAGAGTGGGGATTTTGAAATATATAGAGATGGAGATGAAGTCCCGAAATTTTAGTATTAGAAACACAGAGCATGGAATAGGGAACGCCTCTTGTAAGGGGGGCCATGGAAAGCTGGTAACACATACTCCAAGTAGTCCACAATTATGGAGAGATAGCTTTTGTCAGCTTTTAGCTCTGAATGGTGGCAAGGGTTTGGAAATCACGCTGGTCATCGATATTGGTATAGATTACCCAGCACCGAGTCAATGCGAGGCCAGAATAGTTGTATCACACAGTTTTTTGAACATCGAATAGAGGGACGTCTCAAAAGAAAGTTTTTATGATATTTACTTAGGTTACTACTTGAACGCAACGAATCCGAGAGGAGTGAGGAGTAACTATAAAGCGTATCTCGGGAGCGTGCCGCGCACGTGCCAACAATTTTACAAACATATTGATGCTATAATTGTAGCAGCTAGACGGTTCTGTAACATTAATTTTCGCTACTTGAATGATGCGTCAAGTATTCCTCTCATTTGAAAATGAGTCCAAATGCTTGAGGAGACTGATACAACGCTAGAAACAATCAAGACTGGTGACTGTCGACAAAGATCATCAAGAACGAAAACGAAATCCGAATGTGTTAATCAGTCTATTCGTGATGATCCGAACTTTTCAATTCAAAAGCGTTTAAATGCTTTAAATGTGCATAGACCATCGTTAAACCACATTTTTCACTAAGGCCTAAGAGCCTGCACCCCTATATAAGTTAATCGGTGCAAGAATTTAGAAACCAGTCAGTATCTTGATTTCACAAATTGAGACTTTTTCAACGTTTACCAATATCTTGTTTTCAGATGAAGCTCATTTTGAATAAAATGATCATGCAAATAAGCAGAACTGCTGCAAGCATTAGAAACTCTGTCATTTGCTTAAAGTGACCACACGGGATGATATGTCGTCACCAGGAATTATCGTCCCCTACTCTTTTGCAGATGAAAGGGGACGTGCAGAGCATTATGTGGAGCTGGTTGGCAAAATTTTCCTAGGTACCAGTGAACATGACTCCAATGGGGCGAAGCAAAGTCACACAAGTTCGGTACAAATCTGTCAAGAATTTGTTAAATTTTCCCTAAAAAAATTAATCTTCAATAGAGGTGACATACGAGGGCGGTCCTAAAACTACTCGACATAACAAAGAAGACACAAAAAAGTTGAGAACGTTTTTCTTTATTTCTCAGCATAATCTCTATTTAGCTCGATACACTTTCTTCAGCAATATTTAATGAATGACCGTCTCTGGACACGATTCTCCCATTCCAGTCCACTGCTTTGACTGTTTCTTTGTCTCAGGTGTGAAGTAGTGGCAGATGTGTCATCCATGGTTATAAATTGACGCAAAAATTCGTCTTTATTGCGGCGAATCGTCGCCAAACATTCTACTAAAACTTCTTCACGACGTTGTTTTTGCTCTAATGAACATGCTAAATTTTCCATCACGTTTTGACTTCTGTAACATTTTCAGCTTTTGGGTAAACGAAATTCCATTTGCAATATAAAATTTGAGACAATTTTTTGTCCAATATTTTTCGTATTTTAATGATTTGGTAAACAAAATGTTACAATATAATATTTCTAAGTGAGGAATGCGATGGAGTTGAAATAAAACCAATGAATTAAGAAATATACACCAGCCTTACACCTAAAGCTATTTCAATGCACCAAATAATGTTTTGTAACGATATTTTCTTTCTCTATTTGCAGAAAAACTACTGTCAGCCGAAGGCAGCGATCTGAGGCGAGCCTTGTTTTCACTGAAACAAGTCTTTCAGGAGGATAAGGATCTCGTGCATGCCTTTGTGGCATTAGGAGGGCTCAATTGTTTGGTGCGTGTCGGTAATGGTGCTGATCAAAACTATCAAAATTACATATTGCGTGCATTGGGTCAGGTATGTTAAATGATAGCTGATCGAACGGGCGAACGAACGGACGTCATTGTCATCATCTTCAGAGAGACTTGGCCATCTTCGACGTGGTCCTCACACAACTGGCTACAAAGTAACTCCAATGGTCTAGCATAAAAGCAAAAGCGTGATGAAGAAATATGCATTGCGTGACAGTTGGCAAACAACAAAATCTAGTTAAAATGAATTGAAAAGGAGCCTGAAATACCATAAATTTATTACGATATGCCTAGAGTTGTTGTTGTTGTCGTTGTATATGTTTATGGTCGACGGCATAGTTCATCATTATAATTAATTAAATGTTTCATACTAAATACTCTTCTCACAATCCAACCAACGCATCTACAGCTTTAAACGATTACCCCCTTCCTCTGGTAGTATCCATTGAACGACAATGATGATGATGACTATCATGAATCCGTTTATTCGTCCGCCATATCGGTCATACTTTAATGTTGATCTTTGTTGTTTTTACTTTTTTTGCTTTTCCATTTTCCGTTTTCTTTTTGGTTTTATTTTTCATTATTTCGTTTTTTTTTTTCTTTTTTGCACAGGTGATGCTCTACGTGGATGGCATGAATGGCGTTATGAAACATGAGCCCACAATGCAATGGCTTTATTCGTTAATCGCATCCAATTATCGGTCGGTGGTTAAGACTGCACTTAAGCTATTGCTGGTATTCGTCGAATACGCCGAATCAAATTGCCATGTGCTGGTGAGTGCCATACACGTCGTGGATAAACAGCAAGGCACATTGCCATGGTCAAATATTATGAGGTGTGTAGCAAGAAATAGATGAAGCGGCCGCTTTAACCAGCGGATTGACAAAGAAACCGCATAAAAAAATCAAAATTAACATTAATTTGTTTGTTTATAAATGGTTGGTTTATTGTCGATGGATTGGCAGTCGACGTTCAGGTTGACTAATTGAGCAAAACGATAGCAGGTCATCATATCCAGTGATTGGTGTTGGCATTCAATGAATTTGAGTAACAAATAACTTGATCAGAGATTTTAGTAGTGACGAATAGTCTATCCAAAAAACGAGATATACTTTTAGGCGCTTTAATGTAAAGCAGCGACAAAAGAGTTGCCCGAACTGTTAATTAAAATGCTAAATAATTTTTAGCATTTTTCTAAGATTAATATTTTTTTAGAATGTTACAATTAGTTTTTTTTATAAGTGTTTTATAAACAAAATAGAAAATTTACCAACAACCTGCGATAAAAAACCGAAAATAAAACAGAATCTTAAACGAAATTTTAATACGTTATTACAAGGAGAAGTAGAAAGAGATCCATTATTTTTGTATATTTTTAAAGCTTTATACAGAATAGTTTTAATTATCCCACTTATTCGATTCCCAGTTTGCCCGATAATTTGTTTTCATTTTGAAGGTAATCTCATCAGTTTCAAATCCTCCCTATTGGTAAAAGCTTCTCTTGTAGTAAAATTTTTCACAATAAAGAGGAACAGGTGGCAATAACTTTGCGCTAGTCTCGGTGTATAAGGTGAATCAATAAGAATCTTCCTGTCAAACTCACAGAGCTTCTGGAAACCGCTATCGATATGTATGGCCTGGCGCGTTTTCTTGATGGAACACAATTCTCTTCCTATAGGCGAAATCTAACCTTTTCTGGGCACTTGTTTCTTTCGGACGATTTAACTTTTGATAGTATAGAACCAAATTAAGAGTTTGACCACAAACCAGCAGAATGATTCCCCGCCAATCCCACCAAGCACACGTCAAATCCTTTCTGATCATCAATCTTGGCTTGGCCACCTTTCGCATAACGATTCGACTACGACTTTTTGTGACTAACGTTGCCTTATGTGACCAGTTAGCACCAGTCATCATCCATTTCAGAAATAAGTCGAGTTTGTTGTTGTTTCAGCAGCGATTCGCAAATAGAAATTCGGTTCATAAGGTTTTCTTGTTGTAACTCGTGTGGCGACGTTGTTTTCCTATCCACTACTATTTCGGTGATTTTAAATATTGTTGTGCAATTTTTAACCGCTGGGCTATCGAAACAGTGTTTACATGACGGTCGGACTTGACAATTTCTATTAGCCTCTTCAATAATTGATCTTCCAGAGCGTAGTGTATCTTTGACATGAAAATTACGAGAATGGAATTGACGGAAAAAATATTGCGAGTGATTGTCTGTTGCAGCATCAGAACCATAACTACCATTCATATTTTCAGCCATCCGGCTTGCGTTTTTGTTGTATTTGTCTTTGCTGGCACGAATTTTTGATGCGCTCGCACACGATACGAGATCTTGAGTACGAGTACGGTTGAGTACAACATCTTATCTTTCTAACTCCATCTAGCGTCATCCGATCGTACTTATGCAGATTGCTAAAGCCATCTATGGGGGAAAAATTAGATTTTTATTATGCCCATATACAGATTTCTTGTTATACCTACAAAACACTGTCGGCAAGTGTTTTAACACTTTGCTCTTGTTAGATAATTTGAGTTTTGTGCACATATTAAATTTTGCACTTTTTGTATTTTTTTTTTTTTGTTTCTGCTATGAGCAGACACATTGAAATTTTTTGCTGACTGAACTCTGACAAAGGGATATTGGCCTTAACCTTTCGAACCATTTTTGGCGATGTTGCTGTTTTGGATGTCGGCCTCCATGGCGTTTTTTGAATCTACCGGTGCCATTGTAAAGTGTAATGGTCCGATATACAAACATTTTTTTCACACATGAATGTTGCAGCTCATTAGCAATGGTTGGTTGCGATTTTCCAGTTAAATATAAAACAAAAACAACAATACGCTTAAGTAGGCTTGTAAACAATACTATAGACTGACCCTTGTTAAAAAATGAGGCCGCTGTCATTAGCTGTTGGATACTACGGCAGCGGGAAGTTGGTAAAATTTCGAACGACTTCCCCCGTATATATTATATACTTTATATATTATACACTTTAGAAATGGCAAACTTACTATACCCCCGGCCCACTATTGTGGAAGGCATAAAAGTACTTTTGCAACAATAACGGTGCTAACAGTGAGCGTAAAGGATTGTCACGGAGGTGAACTTTTATCGTCTGCCCACTTCTGCGATTTCTGACAGTTCTGCTAATTTTTTGCAAACAGAACGACAAGTTTTTGGTCACATATCTTTCTGAAATAGTTTAAGTGAAGGTATAAACTATTAACTTTTACGACTATAGACTATAGACGACTATAGGCATAATTTTTTCCTGCGTTACTAATCTAAAGTAAATACAAAAGTTGGGTTGTTTGCTTTAAGAGATGTCTACATGGGACTAATTTTATGGGACTAATAAAAACAACAGCATGACTTGAAACATTGAAACATTTATTCACTGAAGTGAATCAATCGTCTATGGCCGCTTTCAGAAAAGACCGAGACCGTTTGTTTAACGCAATTTAGTGTTTGTCAATAAACATCAACTCTAGATCCGGTCGAGTTTTATAGTGTATCAATTGCCGATTTTAAAGAACTTGCTTATAATATCCTTTACCAATATGTGAAGTAAAAAGTAAAAGCTTTCTAAGTATAAGCAGATCTTAAAGCTGGATTTTTAAAGAAGACACAGAAGACATTTCATTAAAAACGAATTCCTTAGTATCCCATGAATGGGGAATGAGAAATACAGTGAGTTTCCATGCTTATCCCTTTTTAAACTACCTCAGCATAGCTTATTGCAGAAGGAATATTCTGAACATCATACTGGGAAGCTTCTGCCACACTTCTCGATTGCTCGACTCCACGAAAATACCATCTGCGCATTTTTCATGCAGCAGTTTGGAGGTAGTTAAGGTTGTACTCTTTTGGAAAGATATTTATTTTACTTATCGGAATTGAAAATGTGGCACGATTTGTTCGCGATCTTGTAACGACTTGAACGGTCTATGTATTTCTTAAAAGATACTAAGATTTGCCCTCAATATAAGTGATGTTGTAAATTTCTCTGTTAACTTTTGCTTTTGGAATATCAAAATTTGTGTTCTTTCTTTTCCCTTTCTTGTTATCCTTTTCTTTTTAATGAAATAAATTTGAATGAAAGTAGTTTGGAGGAGTTATTTTGACCTGGAAAAGTTGAAATTATACAGAAATAATTATCAGGCTAGGAATCGAATTTGGCAACTTCGGATTGCTGAAATAAGTCACTTCCATTGAATTGTCGCAGGCCATATGTACGAGTACATCGGGATGACCGCCGCTTATAGAAATATAGATGGTAATCACAGGGATCAAACCTGACGTCATATGCACACGATCATTTCGCAACTTAAAGAAAGTCCTTGTAATGGTATTTTTTCTAACGTTAACAGATTTATTTGCTATTCATTTATGTGCCACAAGTCTAACTACATTTTGATAAGACCTCCTTTGTCATCTGTTAATGGATCACTTTGTTCTTTTTTTTACTTCCCGAATTTTAGTTAGACCAAAATATCATTTAGACCTCAATGTCGCCCCAGTTCTTTACTTACCAGTCAAAACAAACACAAACAAATTAATGCTAATTCAAAAATAACATCCTTTCTAAACTTTACTATCATCCTTCCCGCAGACTTTTAAAAGACTACGATAATGCCGATGCTGAATTAGTGATATATGCGGCCTCATTGATCAATAAAACCTTGGAAGGCTTAAATGATCAGGATAGCTTCTATGATGAAAGTGATTTGTTGGAACAACAAGGCATGGAATCTGTGATACAACACTATATGTCAAAGCCAGGAACCGATATGGATTTGCTAAATCAATTGCAACTCTATGAAGCAGTATTGAAGTAAATTTTGTGGACTTTTCAAAACAAAAACGAAATATTGTTTGATTTTCATTAATCTTTTTTAGATTTGAAGACGGTGAATCCGATGGTACCCGCTTGCCGGACAATACCTTACGGAAAACGCAACGTTTCCGCAGTTCAACCGATACGGCAGAGCGACGCAAATCACGAAGACATAGTACCGGCACTAGTCCCGGAAATATTAATAAAGTTTTGCCCACCAGCAATCGTTTGACGCCCACTCAGCCAGCCTTGGATGAGGATAGTTCAAGTTCGACAAATTCTGCAGAGTTTACGAGTGGCGTTTTTGGAGAAAAGAATCGTAAGTTTATTAATTTCATGATAATCAGCTGGTCTCTGACAGAGATAGTTTTTGTTTTTTGCGAGAAAGAAGAGAAAATGCATTGCAAAACGTTTTCCTTAAGTTCAACAACTTTTATGATACGTTGAGTTTACTGATATGCCATGCGGATCAAAAGTCTTGTCCTGTGTCCAAGAAATATTTTATATCGAAACTATTTTGGCATTACCTCGAGTCTGATCGGCCGGTGTGCTAGCTTCTCCTATTGCCCTTGGCCCTAGCTACCGATTTGCCTTTACCGCGCCATAAGATTCCGCGATGCCAAGATCCAACTTCTTGTATGTCGTGCTTTTGAATATTCTAGAGAAAACAACTCTCTGGGCTCCAAGATATAAAATGGTCCACTAGTAGACTCAAGCAGATTTTTTTTTTCTTTGATAAAGTTTGATAGTATTTTGGTTCAAATCCATGCTGTTATCTTTTATCAACCAACTGAAATCAATAGTAACGGTCTTTATAATAATACCATTGCGTGCTTTTAAGCGTAATATAAATCTTCCTCTTAAATATAAAAACATAGCCAGTTTGCTTATGGAGAGTGTGTATAGTGAGCGAGTTCGTTTCTCTAGAGTAAGTTCCCCTACGTGATCCCTTTATATCGCTTCTTTTGTTTTTGCAAATCATAGAAGCTGAATTACATACTCGAGAAACCATCTCTCTCTGGGCTCCAAAAGTTTGAAAGAATTTTAGTTCAAGTCCGTGCTGTTTATCGTTTATTAGCCACATGAAAATAATGTCAATGCCCTCTATAGTAGCGCCATTGAGTACTTTGAGGCGTGATTTATCTTTCTCTCAAGTATTGAAGACATTTGTTTTGCTTTACTTGAGCCTAGGGGGAGTATCTGAGTTAAACGAGTTCACTTCTCTACATAATTTAAATAGACTGTTCGTCTATTTTTTGTACTCTTTCCGTTGAAAAATATTTGAGTACGAGAAATATTGTTCATTATAAAAAAATATTCGGATACCTCAAATGGCACTGGGATAATTTACAGAAAGGCGATATAAAAATAGGAAACTAGAAAACACTAGCAATTTTCCGATTCTTCGTTGGTACGCACAATTTTAAAAAGTTGAAGCTAAAGTTGAAGTTGCAGAGGAAGCATTATATTTTTTTACTGCCAATAGCCTCTAGAAAATTTTCCTGATCCTGACTTCAACCGTTTAATCAAAGAGTTTCGATTTTTTTCGTACTCATTCACTCTTTCGCTCAGTTAAACCCCCAATAATTGGCATATCGGACAATCTAGCTTGGTTTGCCTTTATTGCAGCTATAGAATATGTCATCTTTCTAGGCCATGGTACAATTGGTATCCCATCCATTAGCTACTCTACTCTCTAAATGTTCGGACATCAAAAATCCTTTCCAATCGCTAGTGCTTTATGATACAATGCACACATCTCACTCCATGTTATGTTCCATTCTTTCATTCTTTATATTGGGTTGTTCGGAAAGTTCGTTCGGTTAATTCGTTAGTTCACCATACGTTACTTCTCATGACGTAAAGTTCCTTCAAACACTGTTACAACTTCCTCTCGCCCCTTCTCTAAACTCTTTACTATTGTTTATTGGTGTTCTCATTCTAGTCGTGAATGGTTATAGCGTTTCAAAAAAAGGTTTCAAAAAGTGGAAAAAATGATCGAAAAAGAGCATTATAAGCATATTATGCTGTATTATTAAAGAAAAGGAAAAACGTCTGCTGAAGTCAGCGGAAAAATGAAGTCTGTTTATGAAGAAAATGGAATGAACTTTCCAGAAATGGTTTAAAAGATTTTCTACGACCGACTTCCCTACAACGAACGCTCGCAGATCAGGACGACCAAAAGAAATTGTTTCAGAGGAGGTGACAGATTTAATTGTCATTAATCTCCGTGCAACAGTTAGGGAAATAGCTAAAATATTCAAAAAATTAGCCTCAGCCGTTCGCGGGCTCGTAAAAGACTTCGGATTTGTGAGTAACCTCGAAGTGTGGCTACCTCACTCTATTGAATCCTCACAATGCCTCGCGGCCCTGTCAGAAACTCTCAGAGCTTGATTGAGAAGTTTTGCCCCATCCACCGTACTCCCGAGACCTCGCCCCGTCCGACTATCGTCTATTTCACAGTCTTAGCAACCACTTGAAGAATTTGAATTCCTATAACGACGAGGAAGTGAAAAGTCGAATTGAACGCTTTTTTCCAAAAAAACCACGTGATTTTTATAAGAGAGGAATTAAAAAGCTTCCACAGAGGTGGGAAGCAGTTATTAAAATAATTGTTTTCTTATACATATATTATTTTCTTCGGTATTTTCATGATAAAAGTTTTTTTAAGATGAGCGGCTTATCAGGCCACAGCATTCGATCCTAGTGTTGGGGCTGCCAACGACAACTAGGCTGGTGAGTTGAGTTTTAGTAACAGAAGTTACCTACGACGCCTAAGGCGCATCGGTGTTAGTCTGCCATTTAGGTTTCTCAACTAGTCGCCTTCCCAGTTTAGCTACCATCAGACGGATGTTTGATGACATTACCAGGGAATACTTGCCCAAAGGCCGGAAGTCATGAGCTGCTTGGGAAATTCTGCAGGGGGCTACTCCCAAGTGAATAACAATCAGAGGGCCCAAATTATGAATTTCCCCATTCCCCTTTCTTCTTTCTTATATGTAAATTTGTATATAAGTTTCTTTTAAAACCGAACGAACTTTCCGAACCACCCGATATTTAAAAGTATGAATTGCGAAATAGCTCTTCTTATTGCACTTCTAATATTTTGATAATTGAACTTCAGCCATCTTTGTTGATGATGGTGTAATTTTTGGGCTTTTTGTTCTCTTTTTCTTTTCATCAATTTTATAACTCACCTCAGTTGATTGTTCCAGCCAAATTTGCACCCTTTCTATTAACTATTTTTTATCCTGATAGTAAGAGTTTCGATTAATGTCTTTTCGTCGACGCCATATTTCGTAAGAGGGATATTCATATTAAATTTTGTTATGTCAGCATCAATAGTTTATTTTGTGCCATGAATACACTTTTGTTCCTCTTTTTTTTTTGATTTTATCCAGTAAAAATAAGAATTTCTAAAACCCTTTTCGACGATGATTTTTTTGCGATGATCTACAGACCCCCATATCTGTAACGCACGCTGAGTTTTCAAATTTCTTTATAATGATACAAATTCCTTGCACAGTACGTACATCACCTCGTAATGCACATTTGAATTACCAATTTTGTAGTAAATTTTAAGTAACCGTTTTAATTAACCGTTCTTCGGTTGTTAAGCGATTTATATTCGTGAATGGTTAACATTTCGCTAAATAAATAACACTTCAAATGACAGGTATTTAACAGCTGACAGCCTTGCCAGACCGGCGGTTTGAACTTACTGCTGTACTATGTATATGTATATGTTGTTATGGACCACGAAAAATTAAAAAAAATCACTAAAATAAAAAAATCGCCAAACATTAAATATGAGAAAAATTAATATATTTTTTTACTTAAAACAGCGTTCCCAAGATTTAGTCACAATTTGGTTTTAGCATTTTTTTACTTTAGAGATTCTTTATAAATGTCTTGAGATGGTGGATTAATGTTCTCACTTGACATAATCCTCTGTTGATGGTCTACATTTATCCTATTTTGTTGATTGCCAAAGCGATTTACTTTGATACCCTAAATAAAGCAAACTTCCATTTGTTGTGTAGAGCTATTAAATGCAGTTTTAATATTCAGAACTACGAGGAGCATCAAAGTTCAATTGAAATAAGTGCCCAGCTTCAGTTACACACTGGCAAAATTTCCAGAAATATGATTAAAATATTCCTTTCATAATTTCTAGATCGTGATGGCGCTGGTGTCACACCTGGTCTCCGGAGAAGACGTGAACGTGCCGAGCGACACCGAAGCTTTTTAAAGGAGCAACAAGAAGCCGCTGCAGCCGCCGCAGCAGCAGCTGCTGCTGCCAATGGTTATGTGAATGCTACAGATAAACGTGAAGAGCTAGGTAAGACGTCTAATCCCCCTTACATCATATGTCAAAAACTCTCCATTTGTTGATGTTTTGTTTTTCGAAATAACCAACTCAAATCTTTCCAATTTCTTTATCGAAATATTAACCCAACCCTCTTGTGTGCCATCATCCAAAAACGAAACCAACATCTGTGTTGTTACTTCATTTTGTTTTACAAATCAAAAAAAATCCAACTTCATCATTCAAACCAAAACGCAATTGGCTGCTAAAAACAAAAACGCTAAAACCCTCAAAATCTATCGGAAATCGGTCAATGCCTCAAATAAAGGCCAACTTGTAACAGCCATACCGGCGACGGTGAAAAATGGCGACAGCCCACCGGAATCCTTGAACATCATACCCGAGATTAATGGCCAAGCAAATCATCATAGCCTTAGCAATGGCCTGGGCAATAGCAACAATAAACTTGCCTATAATAATCATAGTAATTCCAATAATATCAATGTGAATGCCAATGCCAATGCTACTAATAACCATAATGTCCTTCTCATCAATACGAATGCTACAAATACACTCACATCCGCCAACTCCAACTCCACCACCATCAACAATCACAATCACATCAATCTATTGAGTCCCACCAAACAGCTGCTGGGCACCAACACCATTTCCATCATCAACAACTCCTTCGACAAGTCCAATACCAACAAGTTGCAACAACACAATGGCAATACTCCTGCGGATTTCTACAACAAGAAGAATTTGTTCATGGAGCGCAATGCCACCGTCATCAATGGCATCATGAAGAACATCCACCGGAACAATGGCGGTGCCACGGGTGAGCACAGCGAGAATCACTGCGATGCCAATTTGATGACCTATAAAAAGTTTGAGAGTGAAGCAAATCGCTTGAATTCGTATTACAATCAAATCAACAGTAATAGTACACCAAAGAATCAGCAACAGAACGAAACGAAACAGTCACCTTTGTCTCCCCTAGCCACGCCCACATTCAAGTCCACACCGCCCCCACCAACATCACATAGTACACCCACAACCCCCCAGAAGTTGTCGGCAGCCAGTGCCTTGGCTGCTGTGCTAAGTCCAAAGAAATCTATGAATTGTTCAAGCCCTAGCACAGCTGGTTTTGATTTTACTCCACCAACCTCTAAACCCGCAGCTTCTGTCATCACCACCTCCCCAAAGCCGACGTGTGAGGGGTCAACCACGGAAATGTTAATAAACTCTGAAGTCGCTAGCGCAAGCGCCACTACAACCATGAATACACCCACATCACAATCATCGTCTGCCACGCTCCCGGCCCAGAAGACCTTTAACACTTTGACCAATACATCGGTGGTGCCACCGCCACCTCCTCCACCACCGCCACCACCAGACTTGTTTGGATTCGCCTTCATGCGTCCCATAAACTATTACAACAGCAATAACAATAACTACAATTCAAAAACAACAACAACAGGTCCATCCAGTACTACTACTGCTACTACTACTACTACTACTACTACTACTAGCACTAATCTATCCAATAATAATACCAATAATAACAATAATAACAATACAACAAACATCAATACCGATGATGTTGACTATTTGCAGTTCAACGGTAAGTTTTCATTGAATTTCATACGAGTATAAGCTGACCCAACACAAAAGTACAAAATGTCCAGTAAAAACATCAAATCAATTCATTTGTAACATTCATTATACATATCTAATGCTCGAAGCTGCCAAAATACGAACTCAGTTTCTCTGATTATAACCTCACTTTTGCAGACATAACCTCATTTATAAAGACTTTTGTCTATCTTTCAAATCATGTACTACAATTTATTTATTTATTATTGTCCTATAATTACCAATTGTCGCTTTTATATTTTACTGATCCTTGGCCATTTTCCGTTGTATGTCCTTCCATTTGCTGCAGAATCCGAAAATGAGGACAGGAAACGTTTACTCCAGCTCAAACGTGATCATACCGTTAAGGATTTAACCCAAAAATTGAGTAATTTACCCACAAGTCCGACGCACGAGGACAAATTACAAAATCGTATTGTCGGCGATATGTCGGGATTGATATCGAAGGCCAAGGAGGGTTTGGCCAAGAGCAAGAGTAAAGGCGAAGTCTCAAGGTAAGTGGTTAAAGAATTACACAAATAAAAAAAATCCGTAAATTGAAGTTGCAATAAAAATTACGTGTGAAGAGAGTTTCAACTGTCCAATGTTACCAGATTTAGCAATTTATGATGGTAGTCCACTATGCACTGCATTGTGTCGTGAATTCGTACTGCGAGCGTCAAAATAAAGTCAACACCCCATGTTTAAATGAAGTTTCGTTGTATTCCGATAACTAAAGTTATAAATAAATTAATAATGCAAAATTAATTGGTATTGAAATTAGAATTGTATTCATTAAAATAATAGGCAGCAACAAAGGCGCGATTACCGAAATTTCATTCAGGTGAATTGCTTTACGCGTACTTTCACCCGATGTAGCAAAATTGTAACTTTCTGAAGTCCTTTGTTTAGAAAACGTAAAAGCAACGCCGATTTATGCTAAATCTGTCAATTTGTCCACATGGTACGCTAAGGAACGTGACAGTGCAATATATATTTATTCGCATTATCAAATAATTGTTACAAACGAAAGATACGAATCCATGAGGGCGGTCCCAAAACTAGCCGAATTGACGTACAATATGCGAGTAGATAGAAGATGGTGCCATTAGTTCGAAAAAAAAAAATTTATTTTGGTGAAAAGTGGCAGCCTTATAAAACGTATGTAAGTTTCAACTTGCACGTTATTTAATACATATTTTTATTTGAGCCATCAAAAGCCATCAGTGAATTTGTAAACCTGGAAAAATTAGTCACCGTTATGTAATTCAATATTTCCATTTAAAAGGTTTCAGTTTAACCAATATTAAAGCCAAGCTAGATTCTTCTCTAGCGGAGTCTGCGCCTTCGTTTACAACTGTAAAATATGGGGTAGCAGAGTTTAAACGAGGCCGTACCAGCTGCCAAGACGAGCACCGTAGTGATCGGCCAATTGAGGTGTCCACGCCAGGTTAAGAAAACCCACAAAATGGTATTGGGTAATCGTGAGCCAGCTGAAATTATAGGCATTTCAAAAAGTGCTTTTTATTGCATATTGACCGAAGATTTGAAGATGAGAAAGCTGTGTGCTGTGAGAGAGCTTACTTTCACTAAAGTAAAAACAGCGTCGTGAATATGTTTCAGCAGAATGTTTGCTGATGCTGCATCGCAATACAACCGAATTTTTGCGTCAATTTATAACCATGGATGAGACATGGGTCTACCACTTCACAGCTGAGACAAATTAACAGTGAAAGCAGTGGACTGCAATGAGAGGATCGTGTCCAAAGAAAGTGAAGGTGCCGCCCATTTTCGCTATTAGAACTTATGCAAAACGCCAAATGCATGATATATGGCAAATTTGATCGAATTTGGTACAACCGATTGGAAAATATAGAGTTAAATTATATAGCGGTTAAATCGGCATTTGTAAGGAAGGTCATTTAGATGGGAACTACAGAAGGGAGATAATTACTTTCGGCTTTTTCGCGACATTGTATGAAATGTAGTGGATAAAAATCTAGACTATTACAGTCAACTAGATAGAAACTACAGAGGATTGAATGAATTTCGAAAAATCCATCAATTTGTATGGGATATACCATAATGGGTGCCACAACATGCCCATTTTTCATTCTGAGATCCTATTTGGCAAACGTTCAACGTGAGTAAAATTTGACGACATTTATTGTTACTAATTGGAAGATATGAGGAATAAAGACTGATTTAACTTATATATCAATTTTTTGTATGGAAGGTATCAGAAGAGATGGGGTTAGTCTGTCGATTATTTCAAATTGTATCAACGGACAAGAAACGGATGGGGAGTTACAGGCGGAAAACTGAATTTTGGAAAATCGGTCAATTTGTATGGGAGGCACCAGAAGGGTGGGCCGATGCAACCCGTTCGCAATCCCCAGCTGCGATCTGCAAAAGTATTACACGATCTGAGAAAATTTAAAAGTTCTATAAAGGTTTACAGCAGTTATTGTGTCCATCTGGCAGACAGATAGACATACGTCGTTCGATCGACTAAAAGAGTGATTTTGTCAAAAGATACTTCGTACTTTACACACTTCATTCTAGGTGTTATCAAATTATATGTACTTTAACTCCTACGGGCAAAAATATAAAAATAATTCACTCTTTACGACTCATCATGAAGTAAACAGTTTTTTTTTTTTGAATGAAAAGTAAATGTTGTATTTAGTATACTGTTTGTTGTCCTATTGACTTTATTATGGCCAGCGAGGCAACAAGTTTTTTTTTTCTGACATTGGATACATTTTTACTCCACTCCTGCAGTCTTTACATCATCCTATCGCACATTTCGGGCGGTATCTCGGCGATAACTTGACGAGTATTGGTTTCCGGATGCTTCAACGTTTGGGGATTTTTCCTGTAAACACGGTGTTTGACTTAATAGCCCCACAAAAATAGTCAAACGGCGTCAAATCGCATAACCTTGGTGGCCAACTAATGTCGCTAAAACGTGAAGTTACGCTTTCTGGAAACTTCTAGTGCTTGTGGCATCGTCTTGTTGAAACCACATATCGTCCTGTGCATAATCTTCAACGGCAGGCGGAAAAGAAGTCGGTTATCATACGGCTATATCCCTCGGTAATTAAATTCGAATTATCCACCACACTTTCACTAACAGAAGTGATATTTTCGGTAGTTTTCGAAATAATAGGGCCCAATGACACCTCCAAGCCATTATGCTCTCCAAACAGTCACATTTCCCACATGCAATGCTTTTTTCACAATCCCCTCCGGATTCTCTGAGGCCCATATGCGACAATTTTGCTTGTTCACGTAACCACTGAGTGAGAGGAAAAAACAGAAGAAGAACATTTTGTTCGATTGAAAGCCCACGTTTTAATCACCATTTTTGTGGTAAGATTTAACTATCTCTACGCATCAACGGACCACATTCGAAAATGGCAAACCTTTCATTAAATAAATAACACTTCAGACGACAGTTATATAACAGCTGACAGGATTACCAGACTGGCCGATTTGAAACCACTAACTTGATAACTTTATATTTCAAATTTATTTTATGAGTATTTCGTGGAAATAAATGTTTTTCCTAAAGGTTGAAGTTCCCTTAATAAATGTTTTGCGAAATTCGTATACTTAATTTGATTGAGATTTGATTTGCTTGCCTTTTTGGTGCAAAAATCGTGTAATGTTGTTTCCGCTTACTAGATAGCAAATAGTTTCTGCTGTAAAAATACAGCACTGGAGCTTAGATTTGCTTTTAGTTCTCGAATAGTTGCTCGTATGTTTGTGTCTTTTAAACGCGTTGGTCGTCCTGTTTCTTTCAAATTCTTTACGGTGTTGTATTTGGCACGTTTGTTTGTGTGTTTATTCATTGCACAGTGATTTATTCCAATAATATCTACATAATCTTTCAATGTTATAACTTTCGATTGACGTTTGTCGTTTTCCCATTGTAAATTTTTCTACTTTATGCTGATGCCTTATGCTGATAAAAATCGGTTTTAATGCTCATTAAGTACTTTCCCGAAATATAAACAAAAAATTATTAAAGAGTTGTTATCACTTTTATAGCTCAACGATTTTTCGCACAAGAATTATGACGCTGTTTACTTCTTTAACGTCAAAATAATGATACATTTTATTTAAATATGAATTATATCTTAATATGCTTTTGTTTTTGGCTATTGTTTTAACAAAATCAAATTTAATTTAATAATCAAATAATTTTGCATTATTAATTTATTAACGTGACCGACCATGGCTCGACTATTATTCAAATGATCGCAGGTTCAATTCCGCATAAAGTCATCTGTCATTGTTTAGGCACGGCAGTCACCTCGATGTGTCTGTCGAACACTTCGAGTAGTAGAGTAATCGACAAGTCAGATTAATTGTGACGTTTGAAATCGTCGTCAAAACTGTGGGTCTCGTTGAGTGAGACTAAAAATATAAATCGTATAAGCTCACTGAATGTGAAGAGCTCTGCCATGTCTCACACACGGCATGCAAGAGAATTGGTTTTGATAATCTTTTATGGCTCTCGTTATCTGAATCTAACGTTGCTTTTTAAAAATACGGGTTGTTTGTTTTGACGCCCACAGTATATCTATTTCATTATACATGCCGAGTGAAGATTAGGGAGCGGAATTTTTTTATTTTCCAAAAAAACACAGCAAATATTTTAATATTCCGGTAATCCCGAAATTCTTGGAAAACTTAGTAAATCGTATTCTTTAACATTTAATACCAAACTTGATATACAATGCTATACAAAAATTAATTGCATGAAAAATAATTTAAAACTAAAAAGGGCAACATTTTATCACGAATGCGGACAAGATATTGTCTTATTTGCGTAAATATGTATATGTAGGTATGAGATAACATACTCTTTTACGAAAATGATACGAAATGTTGCAAGTTTATTTACAAAAAAATATATAGAATGTTTACTCTTGTTTACATCTACCTCTTGAACAAACATAAAACGTTGACTGGCCGCCAAGCCGAATTTCACTTGACATATTGTAGCTAACAAAAAGGAACTCAAGCCTTCTTTTTTGTAGACATCTAAAGACGCAAATTCACTCCAAGCCAAATTCTACAAAAACTCACAAAATATTACTAATTATACATATTTAGTATTGACTCAGAATGGCAGGATAATGAGAGGCCCAACTTCCTGCAACTTTTTAAAGACAAAATTCAGTAGTTAAATTATCAAAATTTAAAAATGTAAATATATGTTATTGAATTCGAGAACTTATATACTGGAATTTGTTTTAACTAGTGCAGAAATTTCAGCCAGGTGAACTGACTGGTGTATAGTTTCACCCAGGTTCTTCTTGGTGCAAAAGTGAGAATTTCTAATCGAAAAACAACTTTGCTTCCTATAATTTAAATTGGAATATTATTTTTATATATTATGAACTTTGCTTTTCTTATAACTTTCGATTGGAATATTTTTTTTTGTATTTTCACCGATTTTTTTCATAAAAAAATATTCCAATTGAAAGCTATAAGAAGCAAGGTTTAAACCTTCTGAAGTCCTTCGATTAAAAATTATAAAGGAATCATAAATTTTTACGGAATCGGCCAATTTATATGCATGGTACTCCAAACTCTTAACGATAGTATAGTCCATTTGTAGTCGCAGAAGTTAGTTTACCAGATGACTGATAAGTGTTAAATTATACTGAAGTGAGTGCAATCAAATTAAACATTTATATCTACGGTTATGTAGGTCCAATTGGGAAATTTGTATGGGAGGAATTGGACAGATCCTGGTTATCAGATTGTTTTTTTTTTTTTTTTTTGAAATCTTACCATTGCATTACAGCTCAATAGTCATGGCTAAAAGTTTAAGTAATAGAGAAAAACTACATTTTCATAAATTAGTCGATTCGTACGGGAGCATCCGGTGCCTTCTAGCTTTATTTTCAGAATTTAGTTTACCAAACGTATCATGTAATTTTATTTTCTTTGAAAGTGCTCGAGGGAAATGAAGTTAGAATCACATATTTGTATGGGAGGTACCAGAAGAATCGTAGCTACTTGGTAGAAAACAAACTACTAGTATGTTAAATGACTAAAATTCTAGGTTACTCCAGCCTACTAATCAAAAAAATTACAGAGGAAAGATTGAATTTCGAAAAATCAGCTAATTTGTATGGCAGGTACCAGAAGGAAAATGAAAATGCTGTCCATTTGCCTTCTCAGATTCTACTTTAGCAAACTGTACCAAAATTGATTGAATATTTTGTGGAAATTAATCAAAGATATGAAGCTAAGAATATTCGGAATATATGGGGCCGTTTGAGAGATAACAAAACGGGAGGATTAATTTCATTCATTCTCAGAACTAAATTTATGAAATGCATGAAGTGTGCCAAATTTTACGGATACCGTTCAATTACTTGAATGGTATAAAGTTAAGAATATTGAAATTAAATCTGCAATCGATTCTTCCAAATTGTATCAAGCGTTTCAAAGCATTGGAACGGACACAAATGTAGTTTATTACATTCCATGAATTCAGAGTCTTGGAGATACAATTTAATTTCTTAAAATTGCTCAATTTGTGTGGGAAGTACTGCAGGGAATGGGTCCATTTGCAATCCCCGGTTGTGATCTGCCAAAATACTGAACAATGCCGAGTTCAGAGCTAACCGAACAGATATCGCTCAATCGACTTAAAATGTTATGAAACATATTTGATCAAAATGTACATGGTGTTTTAAACGCTTTCTGTTGGGTGTTAAATTTTTATCGTATCAAATATTATATGATCTCATTCCTTCTGAATTATGTATAAGAATAAATTTTTTGTTCCATAATCACGACTGCCCAAAGCTAACATTTTTTGGACTCTGCATTATATAATAAGTCGTCTATATAGGAAACTAGCCAACCCAACGCGCATTGCAATGCCGTCATAAAAGTGGGATGAAAAGATCTTTTATTATTCTATAGAGTTATCCATATTGTGGTTTCAAAAGCGCCAATCTGGCAAGGCTGTCAGCTGTTACATACCACTCACCTAAAGTGTTATTTATTTAGTGAAAGATTCGCCATTTACGAATATGGTTACGGCAACAAGCAAAATTGTCACATATGGAGCTCGGAAAACCTATAAGTTGCGGTTATTTAAATGATATTTTATTTGGTACATAATTATAATAAAATAAAAGTTTATTTAACTTTGCTCGGAACCGATAGATGAGAAACTCTATGCAATAATGAACCCCATACCTAAAATATAGCATGGATTGAATTAGCAATAACATGACGTTTAACTTAATCTTTTCCTAACGTAAAATTGATCCGTCAATAATTCAGTATTATTATAATTTTATGAATTTCGTTCCGAAGTGTAAGCTAGGCCAAGGACTTATTTCTTCTTTGCCAATAGCAAATTTAAAAAATTTCGTATGTTTACCTCTAACGCGCTGTTTTTGCTATCATAACCTAACATAGCATATGACAATATCATGATTGTCAACAAAATGCTCTTAAATTATAATGACCATGACGACGGGTTGCCGCAATTTCGATTTTACAAAAATAAATCTGGTACCGCCCGCTGTTTGTTGGAATATGTTGCTTGCTGCATTTATAGCACACTTTTCAAGTCCCAGATTAATACCTTTGATGATTCATGAGATATAGAAATTTAAAGTGTGTGGGCGGCATCGATACCTTTTCCCCCAATCTTAACCTCACAATAACTGTTATTTCGTGAAATATCGTAATCCATGGAAATCTTTACTTTTTATGGCATTCGTTGCGTAAATTTGATCGTTTTAATAGATTATTAATAAGAGCCTGACACCGCCCAGCTTTTGGTAACACATTTTATTTCGTACACCTCTTGCGGTTCATGAGATACGCGCGTTACAGATGTGAAGGCGTATAGACGGTGCCGCTTAACATAGCATATGGAAATTTCGTGATTGATGTCAATTTATTGCTAAATTTTTATGACAATTTATACCTCCCATACAAAGAAATATGTCATATATACATACGCTTTCGCGTCTGTAACGTGCGTATCTCATGAACTGTGAAAGTTGTACGGTATATGTGCTACTGGGAGGGAATGAAAAGTGTTACTAAATGCTGGGTGGTGTCATGCTTTTCTTATATCAAAATGTTAACATAATAACATAATATAGCACATGACAATTTCGTGATCAATAGTGACATATAATTAAGTTTTCATGACGGTCGTCCGGTTATTATGGCCATCAAGAGGAAGTTTTAAAAAGGGACGGGGCATTGCCCATTTTTACTCCAACATACGTACTAAACCTCTTTTGTATACCTTCAATAGATCATTAGATATTGTCATTCAAAATTACTATTTGTATTACTATTTACAAAAAAAATAATGAATTAACGTTCGAATTCCCTCACCAAGCACTTTATTCGCCAGATTTAGCTCCTTCGGACTATTTTTTGTTTTCAAACTTCTATGAATGGTTCAGTAGCAAAAGATTTGCCAACAACGAAGAGGTGGACCCGGCTGACCCGGTTGATGTCTATTTTGAGGAGTTTGACAGTTCTTACTATAAATATGGTATAGAAGCTAATAAATATCGCTGGAAAAAGTGTATCGAACTAAAAAGAGGTTATGTTGGATGATAAAGAAACTTTATCTCAACTTTGTTGTGCCTTCTTTGCTAGGTCGGCTAGGTTGGAGACCGCCTCGTAGTCTTGCCTGCTTATAGTCCGAACGCCGTCGTTGTAGAAACCTGATTTTTAGAAAGTCAAGTATTGAAAAGCAAATTTGCGAGTGATCGCTAAGGATCGTTCTTTTAGGACATAGAAAAGGAATACATAGAAGGGATAGAAATTTGCATCATACTCGTATCTTCGAGACGAGTGTACCAACATAAGAAAAAAAAAAAAATAATAATCGAAAGTCGAATGTACATAGCCCGCAAAATTTGAAATTGTCCCTTTATTTTTTGACCACACCTCGTATATTATAACAGTCGGTGGAAGTTGAAATTTTTAATGTTAAAGAGGGAATTCATAAGTAGGACATTCTTAATTTTAAGAAGAAAGGAGACAAAATGAACCAAACTAAACTAAATTAAATAAATTAGAAGGACACGCTCATCTATCACATGATAGCTGTGTAATGCATTTATGGCGATTTGTATTTTTGGGGAATAGAACAAGAAAGAAGGATTTTAGCTTAGCCTAGAACAAACGGATGAAACTGCGGTTACTAAAACTATGGAGTACATTCCACTAATGGAGCACATTCCAAAAGAAAACCAATTTTCGAAATTCGTCCTGTCAAGAACGAAAATGTTACCATCGCGCAGGTGAAAGTAATGTTGTCAAAACCATTCACAAGCAATCCCTCCTTTGGCGGAACATTGAAGTTAACCGGAGTTTTCCGAACTTCTAACACTTATGGATCAATCAGGCGACAATGGGCCAAAAAAGTTAAACCACACTGTTTAAACGGTTAAAGTCAGAAAAGCAAAAATTGTCAAGAATGCTTCCACAAGCAGAGATCCACAGACACTGAGTTTTCATGATGTCCTTTCTTTTAACAAAGGAAAGTGTGAATTTCGAAGCTGTGACCACCCACGTGCTAGTTTTCAATAAACACACAACATTTTTTGTTAGAAATACTACTTTATTCTCAGTCCATTTCTTGCCTTTGGTCATTACTTTTAAGCGTATTGGGGAGCATATTTCTCATAGGCGGCTACGTAAGCAGCCTTGGCAGCATCTTGGCTCATACCTTTGTTACCATTCCAGGCATTCCATTTGGCGGAGCCCTTTATGTCAATAGCGCTGGGCTTTGAGATATTGCAATCACCAGCGGTAGCTTGCTTGAAGAGGCCATACAATTCCAAGAAGACATCATTGGGGGGAGTCTTGGTGAAGTTCTTGGCTTTTTCGCAGGCAGTGTTGAACTGTAATGGGGGAATAATCCGATACTTGTTCGAAAGCTGTTGGCCTTAAAAATTTAAATAAAAAACTTACGTCCATGTTTTGTTCAAATACTAAAGGTGTTACATAAAAGCAACAGGAAATCAATAAAAAATAGAAAAGAATTTTCGTTAATTAAATTATGTTTTAAAACAGAAACTTCTCTTACCACTTGTGTTAGCGTCCAAAGTGTTTGGATAAGTGTTTCAATTGTCCAAAATATGGTAAATTTATACCTCAAGAAAATCTACTGATATGATGGTTCGCTTATATTACAATGGATTGTATGTAGTGGCTTATCATTAACGCAATAATATTTATATTTCCAAGTTTTATGATCTTGTTGGAGAACTTTTAAATTTTCCCTTGATAAGTGTGGAACATATTGATAAACGTCTAAAACCCAATAAAAATTGTAATTGAATATAAGACTTAAAGCGTCCAAATTAATGATAAAGTAGGCACAGGGCGATATTTCTACGATTGGTGACTAATGTGGCTTATCGGTGGTAAAGTTAAATTGCACCCCGTAGATATCTTGACAAAATTCTCTCTATCGATTACGTATTAGCTTGAGTCAATTATGACTGCAATTGTTCAAAGGTTTCTTAACCATTTTCTCCCCAATTAAACTGTAAAATAATTGCATTGCCAAGTTATAGAAGTTTGTTACCAAAAAAAATGTTAACCTATTTATTAAAAGATTCTCAGAATTTGCGTTCAGCTCATTTGAAGCATTTACTTAATCATAAGTTGGAGCATATTTCTGGTATACGGCAATGTAGGCTTGTTTGGCGTCATCTCTGGACATACCTTTATGCTTCACCCAGGCATCATATTTAGCCTTGGCAGTCAAATCAGCTACTCCAGGCTTGGCAATACTGCAGTCACCAGCGGTTGCCTGTTTGTAGAGACCGTAGAATTCCAGGAAAATGTCATTGGAGGGCTTCTTGGAGAAGGCTTTGGCTTTCTCGCAGGCAGTGTTGAACTGAAATGATAAGTGTTCTCATATATTGAAACAAAATGTTCTTGCATTTCATTTACTTACATCCATGTTAGGTTAGCTTTGGTGCTGATTACTTCGATTTGGCAGATGAGCAAATGCTACTGATACTTTTCTGTAAAATGTCCAACATTTTTATAGCAAACTGTTGTGATCTCTCTTCGTCACCTGTCATATCTTATCCGATCGAAATAAAATGGATTTCCTATAATGCAACTAAATCTTATCATAGCGTTAGATTATAGTTTTTCAAATAAACCGATTGTAAATTCTAAAGGGTTTTGATTTATTAAAAAGATTATGAAATACCCCGCATAAAATTTATTACAATACTTTGTGTGCGATTACCTAGAACTAAAGTGAAGAAGAAATATGATATACATTGACCATTACAGCTAAAGGGTGTCCCAACGAGAACGAAAGATTTAAATGACTGATGCAGCAATTGAATTATTTCTCTGGCTGTATGACAATGGGCGCCGTCTTGTTGAAACCACATGTCCTCCACATTTATTTCTTCAATTCTAGGCACGAAAAAACTGGTTATCATTTCACGATACCAAAGACTATTGACTGTTTGCGTTTGACATGCCTCATTTTCATAAAAAAAGGTCCAATGATTCCTCCAGCTCAAAATTCACACCACCCAGTGACACGTTGAGGATGCATTTGCTTCTCGTGAATCACTCGAGGATTGTCCTCACCCCAAATGCGACAATTCTGCCTATTGACGAAGCCATCAAGGTGGAAATGGGCCTCGTCACTGAAGATGTTTTTATCGGCAAAATCAGCATTTTCATGTTGTCTCTCCAATACCCAATTAACGAACTTCCAGTTTTGGTAAATTTATCCATTAATCTCTTTACAGTTGAATCTTTTGGAGCATTATTGTGACCCCAAATTGATCGCAATTTGCGAACTGTAGCCGCAAAACTTTCACCATTTTGGTAAAACAATTTAACAATGAGAATGCGTTGTTCATTCGTGTAGCACTCCATTTTTACTAACCTCGTGCCTTCTACTAGCAGACAATAACAATTGTTCAAATGTCAAACAATGACGCTTTGAATATCGCCAAATTTAAATCTTGCGTTCTTGTTGGGACACTCTTTAGAAGCGTGAACATTTGGTTAAATATAGCTGGTCAGTGTTTAAACTGGGGAATTTTCCATCAGTTAATTTGTTCATGGGCCAGACACAGACATACGATAGCTGTTTAAAATAGAAAAGGGTTTATACTCATACGCAAATTGCATTCTATTTTTTGAACGAGTGGGAGGGCAGAAAGGGTCGATGTTATGTAAGTATACTGTAGTGACAAAGCACTGCTTGCTGTTTAATGCAAAATTACAATTTGACAAATCACAGGTTTCTATTGATTACACTTTAGAAAGCAAGAATGATTACGAAAATCTAAAACAGAAATTTGTTTTCTCAACTCTTCCAAAAATATATCGTAATATTTTTAAATTGATTTAGTTTTATCTTAGGCGTTAAGAGTAATATAATAAAAGAATAATATAATGTAAAAAAAACCAACATTGAGTAGCTTCTCACATTCAGTGAGCTTACACGCATTCTATTTTCAGACTCACTCACTTATTTCTTAAGGTTTGGGACTGCAAAGTTGGAATGCATTTTGTCCGCAATATATCTCGTATAAGCAAAGCTATGCTAATTGCAATGCATGCTTTTGGCATGTCGACATTTATTTGGAGGTTCTTCACTTAAAATGCTTTTACGGCTGCGTTTAGTTTAAGCTACCCAATATTTTAGTCCTGCTTTCGAAGATCCATTAAACCCGCCAACTGAGTATGAGATCTATTTGATCTGAGCTCATGCCTTGCTTGTACATTTATAAAAAAAATGTTCAAATTAAAGGTTTTTTGCATATAATAAATCCAAATTTTCAAACTTTACTGGTAATCAGGCAATCGATCTACTGACAATTACTTTAATTCAAGTAGTCCATCAAATCCTTATCGGTTATCACAAACTAATTTGACAACCAGTATTGTTATTACCATGCAGGCGATTATTCTGAATACCGGCAACCAACACATGTTTGAAGTTTCGATTTAACAAAGTCATTGCACCACTTCTAATATTTAATGCATTCGCTGTTATTTTTAGCACAGTAAAGCAATAAAATCCAACTCTCAACAAAAATATACATTAAAAGCAAATGCAAAAATTGATAAATTATACATTATTTAGGGCGCGTTAAGTTTGACTTTTATCGGAAAAAAAGTTGAAATGCATTATAAAGATTATGTTTTGCTACAATTCGATCACAAAAAAAAAAAGAATTCGCAGATTGGAAATTTGCTATAAATTCGGCAAAATTTCTTAAAATTATTATTAGTACTTTACGAACGCATTTGGAAGTAAGATCACCTAATATTGGACGATAATGGATGTAAGTTATTGAAGAATATTTCAAAGTGTCTTAAAAAATAACTAATTCCTCCTCTCTGTGCTCAGTTCAACACTGCCTCCGAGAAAGCCAAGTCCTTCACCAAGACTCCCCCGAATGATGTCTTCTTAGAATTCTATGGTCTCTTCAAGCAAGCCACTGTAGGCGACTGCAACATTGGCAAGCCCAGCGCTGTTGACGTTAAGGGTTCTGCTAAATGGAGTGCCTGGAACGCTAATAAAGGCATGAGCCAAGATGCCGCCAAGGCTGCTTACGTAGCCGCCTATGAGAAATATGCTCCCCAATATGCCTAAGTTTGTTTAAGGGTCGTGAAATGTAAAACAAATTTTAAAACGTCGTTGTGTAAATAAATTGTTGATTTTATGAAAAAATAAATTTATAGCAAACTTAAATTCTAACTTTTATTTTAAAAAAATTGCGTGAACAGTAAGCCAATACTTTACGCTAAATATTGTAAAGCAGACATGGGAAAACTTCGTCACGGATGAATTTTATTACCAACAGAATTAGCATTGTTGCACAGAATAAAAATAAGAAACATTTCCTCACAATTGAATGACATTGAAAACTTGTAAACTGATATTATTTGAATACATGCCTTAAAAATTAATTACAATTGGCTGAAAAAAAAAACACAATTCTTTTGCACCAAATATTATTTTTGTAACACATCAAGCGGCAAAATCCCTTTCTTCGATGAATGATTAAATCAAGTCCTTCAACTGAAAATATAGTGATCGGAATGATAATTTTAACGGACCAACTGATACCATCTCAAATTAATAATTGTAATGTAACCATTTCTAACTGGCCTTAAACTATTATCATTAGTTATAATAATGGAAACTGAAAAAATTTCATCAAAACTGGCTTTAAATAACTGCAATGAAATTAACTATTAATAAAATTCAAATACACGGATGATGTCATGAAACCCACTGTAGAAAGCAAGTAATTTATAAAGCGCGCCTTCACCGTTTTCCTCGAAACATAAGCAACAGAGGCCGTGGAATTGGGCGAATCGCCGTGGAATTGGGCTTACACTGAGACAGACGATGTTCCGAACATTAGTCAGATAAGCGAGCATTTCAAAAATTGTTTCTTCTCATACGTATGAGGACGCTCGTATCTGAACAGACAGAGAAGACGCAAAAAAGTTGCGAAAAATTGTCTTTATTTTTCAACATAATCTCCTTTAAGCTCGATAAACTTTTTCCAGCAATATTCAATAGCTTCTGTGCCCTGTTTAAGATCTTACAAACTCCTTAAAATAGCCATCAATTGTAGACTTATACACTTCATTATTGGCAAATCTTTTACCACCGAGCTATTTTTTCAAGTTAAGAAGTAGAAAATAGCCCGTAGGAGCTAAATCTGATGAGCAAGATGCGTAATGAAGCAATCCGAATTTTAATTAATTAATTTTGGCCATTGCAATAGTGGATGTGTAAGCTGGAGCATTATATTAATATAGCAACAGCTTTTTTTCGCCAAATGCGGCCTTTTTTTCATAATCCTTCACCTAAACGCTGCAATAAATTTGCACAATATTCGCTGCTGATGGTTTTTCCTTTCTGAATATTATCAATGAGAATAATCCCATGTGCATCCTAAAAGAACAAACGCCATGACCACGCTTGCAGATGGAAGCGTCTTCACATTCGTTGGACACGATTTTCCCACTCCAGACCTTTGTTTTGGCTGTTCCTTTGTCTCAAGTGTGAAGTGATAGACCTATGTCTCATCCATGGTTATAAATCGACGCACAAATTCTGCTTTATTGCGGTGTAACATCGCCAAACATTCCACTACTACATTTTCACGACATTGATTTTGCTCTATTGAAAGTAAGCGCGGCATCCACCTTTCTTATCACCAAATCTTGGGTAGATATACGATAAATAGCACTTTTTGAAATACCTATCATTTCACCTAGCTCACTCACCATCAGCCGGCGATCAACCAATACCGGTTTGTGGATTTTCTTAACCGTGTCTGGCGTGGACACCTCAATTGGCCGACCACTATGGAGTTTGTCTTGGCAGCTCGTGCGGTCTCGTTTAAACTCTGCTACCCAATATTTTACATTCGTAAACGAAGGAGCAGACTCTCACAGAGTAGAATCTAGTTCGGCTTTAATCTTGGTTGGACTGAGACCTTTCAATGGAAATATTGAATTACATAATGCTGACCAAATTTTCCATGTTTACAAATTCATTGAGATCGTTGATGGCTTAAATAAAAACACTAAACAACGTGGCGCCTTGACAATTAAAACATATGTTTTTTAAGGTTGCAACTTCTCACCAAAATAATTATTTTCAAACAACTGGCACCATCTGTACGCCAGTTCGGCTAGTTTTGACTCGTAGTAGGTTCTTTTAAGATATGTATATAATACATAAGGAAGAAATGGGGGCATAAATGGTGCAGCCGCCTGGAGCCAAATGACAGAAACTGAATTCGTGAAATTAGATTTATAGAACATAACGAAAATAAATACTTTCAAATTTGAACAGGAAATAAAAGGGTTAAAAATTTGAGCAAACTAGATCCAAAGGCTGGAACTGTAAGCATTAACTTATTCTTTTTGCAGCCTGCCTACACTTCATTAACGGATTTTATGAAAATCGCATTTTCAGGAAAAATCCATTAATGAAAAGAAACAAAAACGATGCTATCGTCTAGCCTAAGAATTGCAGTGGCAGTAAAGTTAGCCGTATTTTCCAGAGTTTTATTTATTAGGTGCTCAACCAGATGTGGAACAAAAGAAATGTCACCTCTCTGATTAAACTACTGAACTCATCAGAATCGTAGAAATTTGGAAAGTGACTCCACTAATGGCGATACATAAGTTGCGAACGAATTGAACTGAATTATTCATTCTAAATTATTTTTAACTTAGTTTATATAACGGCTGGGCCAAAAGGGTGTTGGCGGTTTAAATATTCAATTAAAGACAACTACGAAGCACAAAAAAAATATTTGTATTTTTAAAAATTAGAAGCATGGGAATTTTTAAGACTTACAAATAATGTTGTCCAAATGGCTTCCCTCGGCTGCTTGACACTCTTGGAACCGAAGTCGCAAATTTTGGAAAACTCGTTGAAAAGTTGTTCTCGGTATTTTGTTACTTTCCTGAATAATGTTCCTCTTCAACTGCTCTAAATTGGTCGGATTATTCTCGCAGACTACCGATTTGAGGTAGCCCCATAGAAAATAATCGCATGGAGAGAGATCGGGGCTACGTGGGGGCCATTCAATATCCCACCCTTTTCGAAATGAGTTTTCCAAGAAAAACATTTTTCAGCAACTCTATGGATACCCTAGCCGTATGACATGTGGCCCCATCCTGTTGAAACCACATCCTCGAGGTATTGCCTTGAAGTTCTTGCAAAGCTGGCATCAAAAAGTCTGCTGGCATGTTGCAATAATTGTTCGCTCTAACCGTCGTGATCTGAAACACGAACACGCTCCACAATGTCGGCTGATCTTGCAGAAACTGGGCGACCACGAACCGTAATTGGTACTGTTGAGCCGGTTGTTTCGAACATTCTGATCCATTTTCGTATCACATTGGCGCTTGGAACTTCCCTTAAATCGTGTAAACCGCGTTCATGCCGATACAAACGTCGTGCAGTAATCACTGATTTATTGTTTTCGTAATACGCTCGGACACAAAATGCACGCTGCACTCCCGTGTACGGCTCCATGGCGACTAAATTTCCAGGAAGCGGCGCAACGAACAACATATCCCCCCGCCACCCCGCGCCGCGCGTTTCCGAGAAATTGAATATTTAAACCGCCAACACCCTTATGGCCCACCCTGTATATGTATAATGCTAGTGTTATGTATTTATATATGGAGATTATCCGTGAAAAATTCTGGTACGAACGTGATCAAATTCCGGTGGCCCACATGTGGTTTTCTTTAAACCACTCACCGTACTCAAAAAAAAAAAACATTAGTTTAATTTAAAATAAATCATTTTCGACTTAATAATTATCAATTAATACAACACAATCAACTTAAACAAACTTAGGCATATTGAGGAGCGTACTTCTCATAGGCTGTAATGTACCTATAAGCAGTCTTGGCAGCATCTTGGCCCATGCCTTTGTTAGCATTCCAAGCATTCCATTTAGCGGAACCCTTAACGTCAACAGCACTTGGTTTGTCAATGTTTCAGTCGCCTCAGTGGCTTGTTTGTAGAGACCGTAGAATTCCAAGAAGACGTCATTGGGTGGAGTCTTGGTGAAGGCCTTGGCTTTTTCGGAGGCAGTATTGAACTAAGCAAAGGAAAAGGATTCGTTTTTTTTATCGAAAATATTAAAATTTTTGCTGTAAATGCTTACATCCATTATTGTTTAAATTTATGTGAATCTTACTTTCAAACCAAATGATAAAGTACTAATTAATATTTCGTCAATATTTCGCTAATTTATAGCAATTTCGAAATTTGCACAAATTTTATCGAATTGTGGGCAATCATAATCTTAATGATGCATTTCTCTGTGACTTGGTAATAATTGGTAAAAATTATATTGACCATGTGACTAATGGCTTTCCTTCAATATCACTATTGCATCAATGCACTGTATAATTTTTGGTTGCTAAATTGCTGTTTTCAGCTGCAAGCCTTATCGTATGCATAATCGATAACGATTTCGACAATATTTATTGGGTGGGACAGACCGTTTTGTCAAGATAAGCCACCTTATTGGTTGAATGGACTCCCATATGGGGGAGATAAGCATCTTTCATATACTTATTCGGTTATTTTGTGGCACTACCGTCTTGAGAAGATAAGAACACGCGTTGTTAAAGATATTTGATAAGATCGATTAGATTTAGATTAATTTCCAGTGGGGTACTTATACAGCGCCGATAGAACTAATGTTGAGTTAGAGCAATAAATAAGAACTAAATTTTTTTAAGAGTTATCATTGAAATTGCGTACGCCTCCAATGCTAATTTTGTATTATTATAAAAACTACTGCCGTCTGCATCTTAAAATGAGTACTTAAACAAACAACTATAGATTTACAGCTTTTAGAAGTTTTATTCGTACGCTCTCCGCCATATATGCAAGTTGGCAAAATAAAATAGACAAATAAGCGGGTAGGCGGACATTTTCATTTTGCCGAAAATCGGCAAAAACATTAAATTTTGCCGAATGAATTTCCGGAAAATCTCAATCATGCAGTCTCTAATACCACACGTCAAAAACGACAGTATTTTCAACAAATTGTAGAAAATCGTACTATGATTTTTCTATTTGAGTAAATTTGAGAATGTTCATTTACGTTAAGAATTCAATTTTTTCGAAATGGTACTACCATTTATATACTTTACAACAACGAAAATATTGTTTAATATATTTACTTTCGTGTTTAAGAAAATTAGGGATTTGTAATTTCTGAAATTCATATTCATATACCGTACAAAAATGCAGATAAAATTTTAAAATTTCTAAATATATAAAAAAAATGTATAGGTGCGCAACTAAGTTCCCTCTGTTTGCCAATAGATGGAGGCAGCTGTAAGTGCTAGTCGATTCTGCCATAACCTAAACATCATGAGGCAAGTTTAGGCATATGGTAAACATACTGCCTCAACACAATAGTGATTTTCTTTTGACATCATATTCTTTTGGTTGTGTGGATATGTATGATTTTGTGCCAAATAATCATCGTATGCGGAAAGTAGTGATTTTCTTCTTTCAGTCGAAGAAAACGGCAGCTGAAGCCCATCACGAGCTTCAAAACATTTACGGAGATGCTGCTTCAAGTGAAACAACGTATCGAGAGAGGCGACCGTTCGCGTGAAGAAAACCGAAAAACCATCGAAGACGCTTAATTAACGGCATTGCTTAATGAAGATACGCGTCAAACGCAGGTAGAGCTTGCGTCAGTATTAGGAGTTACCCGCCAAGCCATTTTCAAGCAGTTGCATGCCCTGGGAATGATTCAAAAGCAAGGAACTTGGGTTTCTTATGAGTTGAAGCCAAAGAAACATTGAGCGTCGTTTTTTCGCCTGCGAACATCTGCTTCAGCGACAAAAAAGGAAGGGTTTTCTTCATCATATTGTAAGGAGTGATGAAAAATGGATTCATTACAGCAATCCAAAGAAAAGAAAGTCATGGGGACAGCCAGGTCATGCTTCTACGTCGTCGCCTCAGCCGAACATTCACGCCGCGAAGGTTATGCTCTGTATTTGGTGAGACCAGGTCGGTGTTATTTATTACGAGCTGTTGAAACCAAGCGAAACCATCACTGAGGATCGGTATCGACTTCAATTAATACGATTGAGCTGAGTTCTGCGCGAGAAACGCCCACAATACACGGAGATGCACGAAAATGTGATGCTTCAGCATGACAAGGCTCGGCCTCACGTGGCCAAGCTCGTTAAAACCTACCTAGAAACGCTGAAATGGGAAGTCTTACACCATCCGCCATATTCTCCAGATATTGCGGCGTCCGATTATCACTTGTTCCGTTCGATGGCAGAAGGTCCGGCTGCCCAGCAGCCCAGCAGCCCACTCATATGACGGCATCAAGGAATGGCTATACCTATATATTATTAGATAGCCTCCAAAGATGAACCGTTTTACCATGACGGAATTCGAGCGATGAGTAGTACTTTCAATAAATCATTTGTAAACATGTTTTCATAATAAAGTCGCATTTCTATAGAAAGTGAGAACTTAGTTGCGCACCAATGTTATTTAAAATTCAAAATTTTTGGAAACCTAAATCGGAATTTATGTGAATTTCTTATCTTTAAATTCCTTAAAAGCGAAAATACTTTGCCCATTTTTTGTTTTAATGGGGATATCATGGTGATTTGAATTTTAATAATCATGTTAATTATGTTATGTCCCGAATATCTTTTTTGTTAAGAAGAGTCTATTGTATAGATTATAATTTTCCTTTATATTTGACGATAGCCTAATCCAATTTGTTCAAAATGTTTTCAGAATTATGAATATAAACAAACATTTTTCGAAAATTTCTGACAAATCATTACATATAAATACCAATCAGATGAACTGACTTGCAATATATCTTCATCTAAAGTCCACATTTTCAATTTATTAATTAATAAATTAAATAATCAAAATTTGAGTAATTAAATATATTATGTGCCACTCGTAAACTTTACCAAACTTTTTTGACACATTAAAAACTTGTTGCAGGGATATTACTGTCGTATTAACTCTCTGTACGAACTATTTAAATTTCTAACGAATTAAAGTTTGATTAATCAAAATTCCATATTATGTGATGAATCATAGATGTGAATTTCGGATTTGTCCCTTCGATTTTCTAACAATCTATAAATGTTACATTACATTGATTAGATAACTTATTTTATAGGATAAATTATTTTACATTTTGACTTTTCACAGTCTTCTGCCAATTGTAAAGCAAATTATCCAAATTATTTCGATAAATATGTTTTCGAAAAGCAATAAAAAATTCACGTAAACTACAAAAGAACTCACTTCAATAACTTCTGTGTGGTAAAAATGACAGAAGTTTCACTTCAAAGCTTGTGAAAAATACCGTATTTTTTAATCAATTTTGGGAGGACGCATCATCATTATTTCACCGATTTCGGAAAAAGTTGTTCAGAAACATATGACATATTTGTATTATTCCGAAAGATAGAACACTTCATGGCCTAAACTTTCTTCACAAACGTTACAGTGGCGACTACAACCGGTTCCACCTACGAGATAGTTTTGAACAAAAAAAAAAAAAAAAATTAACCCGAAATATCTTTAAATGTACAATTTATTTTTCTATTGTTTAAATGCAAAAGTAGGGTTATCCATTTAATGGTTTCAAAACCACCATTTGGCAAGGCTGTCAGCTGTTAAATACCTGTCATCTGAAGCGTTACTTATTTAGTTAAAGTTTTGCCATTTACAAATACGTATCGTTTAATAACTGAAGAATGCGTAAAACTAGTTAAAACTTACTACAAAAGTAGGGATTCAAACATAGGCACGTGGTGGTTATGGTCGTCATAATCGACCTACTGTGAAAGGAATTGAACAAGATTATAAAGAAATTTGAAGAGACTGGAGGCTTTACGGATGTGGTCAGACCTGTGCATCACCGCAATGTACGCACTTCCGAAAATATCGTTTCTGTCACTGTGAAAGTGGGGCGGATAAACTTAATTTCAATTCAGGGTGTTATAGCCGTATGATAATCGACTTTTTTGGCCTATAATTGAAGATTATGAACTGAACGATATGTGATTTCAACAAGACGGACTTTGGCGACCGACTTTGGCTTTGTTGCATGAGAAGTTCGCAGAAAGCGTAATATCACGTTTTGGCGACGATCATGCGATTTCACGGGTTACGTTATTTTTTATTTTTTTTTTTTTTTGTGAGCCTACGTCAAAGACCGTGTTTATGCAGATAATCCTGAAATGTTGAAGCATTTGAAAACTAACATGCGTCATGTTATCGCCGTGGTACCGCCCGAAATGTGCGAAAAAGTGGTCGACAACTACCTCAAAAGGATCCACTGCTGCAACTAATCCAGAGGAAGTCATTTAAATGACAGTATTTCGTACATAAGGACAAGGTCTAAGCATTATAATGAAATAAAAGTTTTATCGAAGTCATAGCTTTATGTGTGTTTTTTTTTAATTTTATTTTTGAAATCGAAAAATGGATAACTCGGGATAACCGTATTTGTTTAATATGAATGTACCGAGCTTGGCGAGGTATACATAAACAACCAAGATACAAAATTATGTGTCAAAAATCCTATTTTGGACCATTTTTTTTTCTTTTTTGGGAATTGCGGGGATTCTTTTCAGGAATATATAAAAATGTTTTATTGGTTCAAATTATCTACCATTAGGTAATTGTAGGTTTGTAGATCCAAATATTTGGATCCAAAAGCGATAGTGTCAGAACTAAACGTCCAATTTGCATAGTTTAAAAATATAAATACCCTTTTCTGTTGATGCAGGAAAATTTGAATTTATTTATTTGTACTCAAACCATCTTTAAAATTACACTACTGTTATTACACTGCTTCAGTGAAAATACCAAATCAAATCTGTTAAACTCCATGTCTTCTCACCTACGCCGACTTCATAGTCCAATTATTATTTATGAAATAATATATAATATTTATATATTAATATTATATAAAGGGTGCCACATAACTAACGTTAACGGTGACTATATTGAATGCGTTCTCGTGCATCATTTGGCTTTAACCAATTGCATCTTATATGGGAAAATATGTAACATTTGTAAAATTCTTTCCAAAGACCGCCTACACATCTCTAACTGCTTGCACTCGAGCAATGGCTACTTCCTTTCGAACTGCACGAGGTCCTCCAGCACGCGAAAGATCACAGACAGCGCCTTGTTGCCCCAAACGCTGAACCACTTGGTAAATTGTTGGAGCGGTAGAAGCATTTCGAACATGAAGGAAATTTCGATATGATCTGAATAATCGAATGCTGACTTTCAAAGTAAAATTAAATAGCTTTTGTTCTTTGTTCTGTGCTGAGCATTTCCATTATAAATTTCCCAAGTATTATTTAGTTAATTCTGTAAAGGGGTGAAAAAAGACTTAAACCAAAAATGTGTTCACTGATCAAATCTTAGCGTTACTTATGCGCCACCCTATAAATCATATTTTAATTTGCGTTATGTTTCCATTACTTCAGCTAACGAAATATGTAAATGAAATGTATTCCACTGCAATCTTCTGTACGCCTCTTTATATTTAATTTTATATATATATTTATATATATATTTTAATTTATACATCTCCTATCTCTCATTTTTTTACAGAGGTTCTAGTGTCGATCAGGAAATCAAAAAACCAGAACCCAAAAAATCCGAAAATGAATTACAATGGGAAGAATTGGTGCGCAACATGGGCAGACCGCTACAATTATGTGATCTCGATTTTACAGACCTCAATTCCGAGGATGAGAAAGATATTTTGGCACCCAGAGGCGCAAGTCGTGGTGTACCTCCACCACCGCCTCCCATGGGTGGAGCAGCATTACCGCCACCCATGATGCCAACCCACATTGTGCTGCCGCCACCCATGATGTCCCAGTCGAACATAAGCAATGGCAGCGGAAGTGGACTCATACCGCCACCTATGCTAAGTTACAGTGGCTACGGTAACTCCAGTCTAACGAACAGCGTCAATAGTTCCATGAATGGATCCATTAATGGTGATATGAACAGTATGAATACAATTAAGAAGAACAAGAAAACGGTAAGACGTTTCATAGCAAAGAAAGCATTAATCAAGTCTTTACCATGCTTTCTTGTTTAGGTCAAACTATTTTGGAAAGAAGTGCGCGAAGACTTAATACCCATGGCCGTGGGCAAAACCATATGGGATGAGTTGCCATCCGCTAATATCGATACGCAAAAATTGGAACATTTATTTGAATCCAGGGCCAAAGATCTAATGACAAAGGTAAGTTCGATAGCGATGATATGAGGCAATGCAATTGAATGCAATGTAAATCAAAGAAACATATTAATAAATTCGGCTAAGGTATATACAAAATTTACAACTAATTTTTAATTTTTTTCCAATTAAGTTTATATTTGAGTGAAGTTCTAATCTAAACGTTTTCCTTTCTTTTTGTGCCTACCATTTTTTATCAACGGATTGTTGTGTGTTCTCTGTTTGTTTTCTGAATTTCAATTGAAATGTTGCCCAACAAACAAACAAAAAAAAAATAATTTTGAAATACTTCGCAATGTGTTCAATGTGATTTTTTTTTTTGCAAACAAAAACTTCCTTTAGGAGGTGAGTGAATACTTTTATTGATTGATATCACAGAACCCAGTATCCACTGAGTTTTGGGTTTACAAAGGGGATTTGTTAATGGTGTTGGTTTCACATCTATATGTTTATGTTGTATTTGTGTCCTACCTATGTAGTAGAGTATTTTAAGTGCACTTCCTGTTTCGTTGTATATCTGCACCAGTTATTGTTGTTGTTTGTAGTAGTAGATTCATGCCAATGTTTTCCTAAAAAACTTGAAATTTGTTTTTAATACGGAAAAAAGGAATATCAACAAAATGCATTCTGTCACAGAAAATAAAATACAAAATGTTTTTTTGTTCATATAAGTTTATTGCATTTCTTTCAGTGTAGACCACTTCCTTAAGCCAACGAATAATAGAGCATAATAAACACATTTTTCAAATACATTTTCCGGAGGGGACTTCGAATTATCTTTGATGTCTTCTATTGGGTGAATCCAAGTGGTAATTTCAGTTTTGAAAAGAGAAAATAATGGTCAACTAAAGTCATATTACAGTTGAATACCGTGATGGTTTGATAATATTTCGTTGAGTTTTTAATCAAAACTTTGCTCACAATGATAGCCTTGTGAGATGACGAATTATCGTTGTGCAAAATCCATGAGTTTTCTTTCCACAAATCTGGTCTTTTTGGACGAATTTGCTTTCTTAAATGGCCCATGACAGTCAGATAACATATTTTATTTGCCGTCTGTCTGGTAAGAAATCCAAGTGTTCAAACCACCAACGTAAACTCGCATTTTAATCGACTTTAATGTGGCTTTTAAGAGACAAGTGGACTGGTTTGCATGTCAAACTCATCATCAGTTATAATGGGCTTTACGAACGTGGGGTCGGAGTATGTAGACCTGATCTAGCATATTTTTTGTGGAAGAAAATTCAGGTATTTCAGAACTAGTCTGTCATCAACGCTTTTCAGAATCAAATAATCGTGTACAAAAGCACAATTGATTCGTGAAGCACAGAAAGGTCAGTTACTATCACTCACTTGAACTTAAATGTTGATTTTTCTTCACTTCATCGATGTCAATTTCAATTGAAGACGTTTCTTCACTTCATCGATCTCAAGTTCAGTTGGAGACGTTGATCACCGGCCAGAACAAATCAATTTTTTCACCGCTTTTGAATGCACTGCACCGATCATATGCATGTGTTTTTGCTATAGCAAAAACTATATATGTAAACTATCTACTATAGTCGATTCACCGTAAGAATCTTGTAATATTTTCAGCGATTCGTCGCACGAAATTCCATTTGCAAGAGAAAATTTGAGACAAATCCTTTGTTCGATATTTTTATCCATAGTAAGAATTGCAAACACACACTTGAAATGAACTGATAACATTTAGTTCTGTTCACAAAGAGAAGTTTGCAACAAAAAATTTGTTGACCGTCTCTTTAAGTGGACATTTTAAACGACCAATTCCCGATACCTTTCTAAACCTTTTCTGGCCAAAGTTTGTTTGTTGTTTTAAGGTTTGTTTTCGCTTTTTGCTATTTTGCTGTACGAGTATCTGCTGCCTTGTGAACTTTCGAATGAAAAACTGCATCTCCATCTAACAAAATTTACGAAATTATTGCGAGGTGATTGACTGAATGAAAGACTCATCAAACATAGACCCTTCCTAACGCCAGATGCTATGATCGATCATAAAATGTAGACGGAGAAGGAATTTTTTGGAATTTCCAATTTTAGGCAGTACGACAGCGCCGAAAAGGGGCAAATAGCGTACTATTATCAAGATCAAATGGCTCAAGCTAGAGTTTTTAAAGTATGGAGGAGGTAAACAGAGAAAGAATGGGGACAAAAGTGGTACCATTGTCTGAATCATATCACTGAAGCTGAAATATCAAAAATCAATGTGTAATCTTTTCTTACGTTGTAGATCATAGCCTGAATCATGTCGGAAGCTAAAACCATCAGATCAGGGGTATGCATTTACCTATAAGTATATGTATGTAGAGCCTATATAGGTAGAGTCCTTATATAAGGATGTATTTTTTTTTAATATAGGAATTTGGGGGATAAAATAGGTAAAAAAAGAAGACATGAATGGTTTCGTATCCTACAATAGAAAAACGCTTCAATCTTTAATCAATATTGTGTTATGTACAGGTATTTCATAAGCGGACGCAACAAAGGTTGTGGTTTTTTGGTATCTTACACCCGTTTCGTCATACAAATGCTAACCGGTATATGCTAACGAGGATAATTTTGCACGCTCAGCTAAACGGGGATAAGTTGTATAAAAAAAGTGGTGGAAAAATATGGAAAATAACAATGCGACCAAGTTCTCCACGCAAAAGTAAACACAGAAGTTAAAGAAGAAGGAGGACGTCAAATGATGTAAATAATACACCCTTACTAGTTGTTAATTTTTTTGAGAACATCAGTTGGTGAATTTTGGTTTTATGTGTTATTGGCGTTATTGCCGATTACGGATAAGAATAAAACAAAATGAATAAACATTTTATAAATAACAATGCTGCCTAGTTAATTTTGTTAAGCGCAGATGCGCTTTTTTGGTATCCTATGTCGGTATCCTATACAGGATGCTAAAAAAACGTAACCAAAAATTCTCTTTTTTTAAATTTGAACTTCAAGGGGATAGAACATGGAAAAAAGGGGACAAAAATGGTACGACTGTTTAGAATAAAAAAAAATAAATTAGGGGGCCATAGCCGTTTTACGCGTCAGGCGCTCTACACAAAAATATTTTTTCGAAATTTGAGCTTTTAGAGGATAGGAGAGTAAAAGAAATGGGACGAAAATGGTACCGTCGCCTGGAATAAACGGCCGAAATCACAATAATGAAGCTACGCATGAACATTGAATAAACCAATACAAAATGGGATAACATTTTTGAAAATTGATATTTTAACGGGAAGACAGCTCAAAAGTGGATCAGATGCAGCTGAAGTCAATAAAACTAAAAAGAAATTTTTGTTTATTCGTATTTTTATAGGGCAAATAGGGAAGAAGCAATGCAAATGGGAAAAAACTGTTTCATCAGCTGAAACAAATAATCGATGCTGATATTATTAATTAATCTTATGGTCATCCTAATCTTAAGGTGTAGGCTTTTAGAAATGCATTTTTCTACTGGGCAAAAACAAAATAGAAAGAGGATCAAAATTCTACACTAGCCCAAAATTGGGCGTTGTGGCAGGTCATTCGTCATTCCATGATGAAATGGCAGAGTATACCGTACACTTTCCACTTTGACAGATGACGTTTGGACGCCATTACCAACCAGTGCTGCCAACCTGAAAAACTTAAATCTTAATCACCCTGTATTAGGGTGCAGAAAGGAAATGAATGAGACACGAATTGCATCGCAGATTAAAACAGACTACTGAAATTTAAATAACCAAAATTAAGAAGAGGTAAAATGGATGCCGCGGCGTAGATTAAAGTGTCGCAGTAAATGCAAAGAAGCTGGGCTGTTTCGAAATTTGAATTATTAGGGGTTAAATGAATGTGGGACAAAAATAATCCCACCTCTCTGATGCTTACAGGAGGAAGCCTGAAAATTATCTCTTAGCAGTGGTAAATAAGTTGTAGAAGAATTCAGTTCCCTTTCAATGTGTTATATTCATTAAGTAAACTTATGCCCACTAATCAGCAAACAGTTGATTGCATTTGCATAGGATTTCAAATATCTTCAATATTTTGTATACAAGAATATTTTGTATACAAAAAATATATGAAGCTTCCAAACATGAAAGATCTCAAGGTATGATAACTGGAGGCCTTACTACGAATCCACATCAACATGCTGAATATCTTTTTTTGTATTATTAAACATTAGTTTAATTGCATCAACTTCTAGAAATGCATACAGCTTTGCCTTTTACTTGTAATTTTTGAACAACATAGGACAGGTAGTGAATTTATGACCTCAATCAAATCAAGAATTTATTAAAGTATTATGGATGGGCATGATATCACAAAAACTACACTCGATTTAAAAAAGCGCAATAAGTTTTCATCTTAAAATCAAGCCATCCTTTTGCTTTTGCTTTAATTAATTATAACCTATTCGGAATAGTTCTGTATAGTAATGCAAAATTGACGAAATTATTCGGTAATCCTTTGGGAGTTATCCATAAAACACATTTCTGCAATTGCCTCGTCCTGACGAACAGGCGGAGAACAACACTGGACTCTCATTTCTTTAGGGAATTAGGAGATACTTAGGAGGACGATGTAGATATTGTCCGACTTAAGAGCTTCTTGAGGCGCTCAGGAGAAACACAATTGGATCCCATTTATAACAAAATTTAATTTCCATTAATACAAATTTTATTTATTTTGGTTTTAGCCGGTTTCTGATAAATAAAATGAGATTGCTGCTCTCCACCTATCCATTGGATCCTTCCCCTGGCTACGGCCTTGATCCATAATTCAAATCAGAAGTAGGTATAGCCACAATGGCAACATTTCTGCAATAATTTATGCCTTTAGAATAACGATAATGCCATGAAGTTCTTAGCTGCGGTGAAATTAACGATAAAAAATCAATATAAAAGCTTTACGTGACAAAATTGCAATGTGAATTGCATGTTTATATCTATGGTTTGAACAGCTAATTTAAAGCGAAATATCAAAGGTAACCAGAGCGAGTGGCATTTTGAAAATGCTTAAGACTTTAAAGAGAGTTTATAAGCAAAAGATATTCTCTAGCTAAAAATTAATACTCATCCATATAAGGAGGACATTGTTTCGATCATTTAATCGGAAGAAAAAATAAAACAACATCCGATAGATTTTCGCAATTATCAGAGCAATCATTCACAGCATAATCTTTCTCAAACATTGCCATCATTAACGATTATAACTTACTTTCAACTGTACAATACAGGAATGATATAAAATAAAATTGATAGTCATTAGAGTGTCTTGAAAACAATTTTTTATTGAAAAATTAATTTCTTCCCCAACCTAAAACTAGCCGACCTGACGAATAGATTGTACCAGTAGTTTGAAAAAGATTATTTTGATGAAAAGTAGCAACTTTACGAAACATTGTTTTCAGTTTCAAGACGCCACTTTGTTTAGTATTTTTATTGGAGCCATTAAAAGTAAACGATCTCAGTGAATTTGCAAACATGGATAAAATTGGTCACCGTTATGTAATTCAATATTTCTATTTGAAAGGTCTCAGTCCAACCAATATTAAAGTCGAGGTAGATTCTGCTCTGGGGAAGTCCTTGTTTATGACTATAAAATATTGGATAGCGGAGTTTAAACGAGGTCGTATGAGCTACCAAAACGAACACCGTAGCGGTCGATCAATTGAGGTGTCCACACTAGACACGATTAAGAAAATCGACAAAATGGTATTGGATGATCGTCGGCTGAAAGTGCGTGAGCTAGCTGAAATGACAGGGATTTCAAAAAGTGCTATACGTCGTACGCACTGTACGCAAGATGGGTGCCGCGCTTGCTTTCAACAAAGTAAAAACGGCGTCTCTACTGTTTCAGTAGAGTGTTTGGCGGTGTTTCACAGCAATAAAGCGGAATTTTTGCATCCATTTATAATCATGAATGAAATGTTCCCACCACTTAACACCTGAGATAAAAGACTAGTCAAAACAGTGGACTGCAATAGGAGAATCGTGTCCAAAAAACGCGAATACGGTTCCACTTGCAGGCAAGGTCATAACGTCTGTTGTGTGCGATTGGCATGGGTAATTTTTATTGATTATTTTTTGAAAGGAAAAATCGTCCACAGCGAATATTATGCTGATTTATTGTAAGCCATGCAAAAAGTGTTGTTTCATTAAGACAATGTTCCAGTTCACTCATCCACTATTGCGATGGCCAAAATTAATGAATTCGCTTCATTTGGAATTTTGGAATTTGGAGACAACAATTTGCTGAACTCGGTGTCGAATTAAGGTGGATGGAGTTTGAGCGACCTGGTCGAAGGCGCGTTGTTGTCTTTACATCACTAACAGACCTAGCGTTGGCAAATTTATCCATTAATCTCTTTACAGTTGACTCTTTTGGAGCATTATTGTGACCCCAAATTGATCGCAATTTGCGAACTGTGGCCGCAAAACTTTCAGCATTTTGGTAGAACAATTTCACAATGAGAATGCGTTGTTCATTCATGTAGCGCTCCATTTTTACTAACATCGTACCCTCTACTAGCAAACAATAACAATTGTTGAAATGCCAAACAATGACACTTCGAATGGAGCCAAATTTAAATCTTGCGTTCTTGTTGGGACACCCTTTATTTCGTTATAGACGTACTGGAAGAGTCCATGAAAGCAAAATCCCAGTTTTATACAAAAAGTATCAGTGAAGATAAGTCTCTGCCGGAAAAAAACAGTTGCTGAATGTAGTTTTTTTCTTTTCTTTTCTATAGAAAAGGGAAAAGTGTCGATATAGATACTTTTCTGAGAAGTAATTACCGACAAAGACTCTTAAAGAAAGCTATAAATGGAGATATATATGTATTGTTAAAGTCGACGGAGACAGTTGTCTAAAGGTAGAATTTTTCCTTAGCAAAATCGCCAATGAAAAAACAATAGTTGAATGCAGTTTTTTTATAAAAAAGTTGCCGATGAAAGCACTTTTTTATATAAACTTTTTTGGGGGATATTTATCGATGAAGACTCTTATAGATATTTTTTAATGTCGACGGAGACAATTGCCTAGGGGTGGAATTTTTCTGTAGGAGAATTGACAATGAAATTTCTGTTTTGCAGCAGAATTTACCTATAGGAAAGGTCGATGAACGCATTCTTCCATAAGTTTCAATAAAACCATATTTCCGTAAAAAAAATCATCCATTTTTTAGGAAAAATGTATACACTTTTATGGGATAATTGTCGGTCAAGCCTTTTTTTACAAGAAAAATTTGACGAACAGAATTTTTCAAAAAAAAAAAAAATGGAGACAATTTTATGTGAGTAGATTGTCCCCCTAAGGACGCTCTCCTATAAGAATGACAGCAGAAAAAATGCCGATTTAGGCACTTTTTTACAAGAACAATCCACTGTTGTCACTGTTCCTTAGAATTTGTTTTGTCTACAGTTTCGAAATGCCACCAAACCCACCAAATATGTAGTTAGTTATCGATTGATAACACATGCCGGATCCATAAGGAATTAGCTCTTATTATTCATAAATACTTATGCATTATACGTATGTTCATGGGCTCAGAAATTTCCCACACTTTACACACTGTAGATTGTCCATAATTAGTGGTGTGAAATCCATGAGTTTTTTTTCTACAAATCTGGCCTTTTTCTGTGAATTTACACTCTCAAACGACGCAAAACCGCCAGATAATATTCTTTCTTTAGCGTTGAACCTTCCGGCAAGAATTCACACTGCACAACAATGCGATAATTAAAGAAAACAACCAACATTACCTTGAGTTGTGATCGACTTTGATTTGTTTTTTCCAGTTTCAACTGAGCCGAAAGGCGAAGCTTGTCTCATTACCAGTTACCAGCTATAACGTGTTATATGAATATGGGGCCGAAAGTAACTCAACCTAACTTCTCTTCAGCGCCTATTAATCGATATAATATGTACGAAATACAGGTCTTTCCAGCGACAATCCGTTTCATACTCAAACAATCTCGTGTAATGGTGTGAATTGATTTGCAAAACGCAGGAAGTTCGGCGGTTATCTCCCCCAACCATTTCCTCTACTCTGTCTGTCGAACGGTCGTTAACGGCCGATCGGAGCGAGGCATATCCTCCACCTTGGCCTCTTTCGAATGCAGTGTACCGCTCATATGAAGGCGCTTTTGATTAAGTCGATCCTCCTTCAGCCTTTTGTAGGAAGTTGAACCATTCGGCACAAGCAGTTCCATTTCCAAGACAAAATTAGGGACAAATTGTTTGTTTGCTATTTTTATCTGGTGCAAAAATCGTAAAACAAACTTGAGATGAAGTCACAAAACTGAGCACTGTGAACAAACTCCACGTCAGTATTTGAGGGCTGTTGTGCCTGACAGCTTAGCGACAAAGGAATTTTGATAATGCCCATTTATGTATGGTAAAATTCCCAACGAGTACATAATTCGCGGCCAATTATTCGCTGGGAAAAAGTCATTTTAAGTGAAAATCATTGTTATTACATTATATGATTCCTTCGATGCGTGAAGGAAGTCCTATACTGATATTACTCTCCATAAGAATAATATCTGTACAGTAGTTTTGAATACAAATGTTTAAACTTAAAATTTCTCTTATTGAAGAACTGAAAGGGATCTTTTTTTAGAAAAATGTCTCAAGAGAGGCCAAGAAGGTCGAGTGTCAATCCCACTAATATTTCCACTTAATATAATAAAACGGATGTTTCTATTTAGCCCTAACAATGAAGATTAAAATCAATCATATCAACACAAATTTTGTTTTTAAATTAATCCTTTTTTTCGAGTAAATTATTCATAACAATTAAATATCATTAAATAGCAGTCATTATTTTACATCCTGTGCTTTTAGTTGGTGATGGTTGTTTTTTCATTTATAAAATGTACCCATAATTTCACATTTCCATTCCCCCCTGTGATCTGATTGCCATACATATTTCTAATCAGAAAATTTGTGATTTTTACAGAAACAACAAGAAATGAATAAAAGCAAAGAGGTCATAGTACTCGATCACAAACGATCGAATGCCATCAATATTGCCATGACTAAATTGCCACCACCCAGGGCCATTAAGGCGGCCATTCTAAAAATGGATGCCACGGTCGTGACGAGGGAGGGTATCGACAAATTATTAAATATGTTACCCACTGACGAGGAAAAGGGTAAAATTCAAGAGGCACAGGTGAGTGTCGATTGGAAGAAATCGTTTATTGGGATCATGATCATTTACTTTATATTTCTCTTTCAAACAGATGGCCAATCCAGAATTACCTTTGGGCAGTGCCGAGCAATTCCTATTGACATTAGCTTCTATTTCAGAATTGGCTGCTAGACTAAGATTATGGGCATTCCGTTTAGATTTTGATAATAGTGAGGTATGGTGGAAATCTTCTGAGTTCTTTATTAGTTTTATACGAGTATATTAAAATGTTGTCTTCGATTGCAGAAAGAAATTGCTGAACCCTTAATGGATTTGAAACATGGCATTGAAATCTTACGCAACAATCGAACATTCAAGTGTATACTGTCCACTTTGCTGTCGGTGGGTATATTCCTCAATGGCGCCCCAGTGAAAGGTTTCCAAATCGAGTATTTAGCCAAGGTCTGTGGTTATATAAAAATGTCGTTCTGATAGTTTTTACAATAATTATTGCTTATTTTCATTCACAGGTTCCCGAAGTTAAAGACACCGTTCATAAACATTCTTTACTCCATCATTTATGCCATATCGTAATGGAAACTTGCACAGATACTACTGATTTATATTCGGAGATTGGTCCCATTACTCGTGCCTCAAAGGCTGATTTCAATGAGTTGGCCCATAATTTATCCCAGTTGGAACACGAATGCAAAGCCTCGTGGGATCGCTTGAAACTGATAGCGAAACATGATTGTCCGCCTCAGTTGAAACAGAAATTGGTTGATTTCTTGGCCGATTGTGCTGAGAGAATTATAATATTGCAAATTGTTCATAGGAGAGTGATGAACAGGTGAGAACAAGTTGTTTCTCTGGTCATTAAATATGACAGTTATTTAAAAGCAGAATAAAAACTGTATGCCAGTTTTGCCAAATAATTGTTTAATTATATACGAATTTCCGTGGACACAAAACGAGTTTTGAATATTGATCCTGATTCTACTTAAAATTATTTGTTTATTAAGCTCTTCAGGCATACAATCAAAAAGTTGTTTGTGGATTTAAGTTAATCCGGCGCCGCCAGAGGGCTCCAAATGTAAAGGTTTTAGACGAACATTGTTGAATATGGTTGCATAAAAATACATTGGAAAAATTCATTATTCAGCCAAATTATTATTTTTTTTTTTAAGAGGAAATTTCCAATACACGTCTTTTTTACTAAGTCTAAATATGGCTGCTGAAAATAGTTTCGGTGAAATTATTTTTTGATAGAAAATCAAAAATTTGATAAATTGAAATTTTATTAGCCTTTCTGATAGTTAAGAACATTATTTTTAAAACAAAAAAAGGAATCGAAAAATGTTTGCCGCAACTTTCACAAAAATTGTTGGTTTTATACATCAAAAGATAAGTTTTTTGCAGGAGATCCAAAAACATTTTTAAAATTTGGTTAAACATATAAAAATATGGGAACTTAGTAATTTTCTTTTTCTATTTTTGACGAAAGTATTTTTTGACAGAAAGTCAGAAATTTGTCAAATTGACATTTTATTAGCCTATCAGAAAGGCTTAAGGACATTATTTTTAAAACAAAAAATAAGGAATGGGAAAACGTTGGTCGCAACATTTGAAAAACGTTCCGGGTTTCATAATTTAGAAGACAAGTTTTTAACAGAAGAGCGGAAAATATTTTCAAAATTTGGTTAAACAAATAAAAATATAAGAACTTAGTTTGGTGGACAAGACAAAAAAAAAAAAAAAAAAAAAAAATAGGAAAACGTAGAGCGTAGAAGACTTTTTATACGTAAGAAATCACACTTCTGAAACGAAAGATTGGCAAATTTTAGCGAATCAAAAAACGAAAAAATTGATTTAATATTTATTTTTTGATAGTTTGCAACAATATTTTTAAATAAGAAAAAAACGGAAATAAATATATGTCCTAAGTCAAGTTTTTGGAAGCATGGACGCAAAATAATCAAAGCTAGCTCAGACAGAAAAATTATTTATTAATCGTTCAAAATATTAGACTGCCAAATATCACATTTAAGAGAGAATGATAAATGTATTAAGCTGTACGAACTATGGTGGAAATTAGATCATCTAATAGGGTGTTGTATTGTGAACAAATTTTGAGGCCCTCAGGTTCATTTATTTTGCAGGTTCCTGAAGGTATGATATGATTTTTGCGAAATTTCGTACTTTAAGGAAACATCAGAAATGTATCAAGTGGTCAAAATGGCATCATCCAATAGGGTATTGTATTTCAGGGCCTATAGATTCTTTCATATAGTAGACACAAGAACATTTGGTTGAATTACGTCCAAATTCTGCACTCATTTAGAAATTATTATTAATTAAATTAAATTATTAAGTCGAGTAGAACTCTGTTCAAAATCAGATAGTTTAAAAGGGTGTTTCCAACTATATTTTTGGGCATGGCTCGACTTGTATGGGATGTACCAGAATGCATGTTACGATTCAAGTTAAGTGAAGACTACAAACATATTAATTCATGCTAAATCTTAACCAAATCAGACCATCTGATTATAGCGTGATCAAATTTACAGGTTCTTATCTTTGTCTGTATAAGAGATACTGTATCGTATTGTCCAATTCTGCTCAAAATCGTCACTTATGTGCAACCTAGAAATATTAATTCACGCAAATTTTGGCCATTATAAGACCATCTAATAGGGTGTTATGGTGTGACAAAGTTCCGAGGCCCATTATTATATTTATATAGGACGTAATAAAATGCTTGGTCCGAGTAGTTTTGTATATTTTGACTTTTTTTTTAAACATGATCTAGCAAGACTACATACTAACTTTCATGTATAGGGTGTCCCAACAAGAACGCAAGACAGTCAACGGTGTTCGGTATCGTGGAATGATAACCAGTTTTTTCGTGCTTAGAATTGAAGAAATGAATGTGGAGGGCGTGTAGTTTCAACAAGACGGCGCCACATGTCATACAGCCAGAGAAACAATTCAAGTGCTGCATCAGTCATTTCCCGGTCGTGTTATTTCGCGTTTTGGAGGCCAGAATTGGTCGCCTAGATCGTCCAATTTAACACCATTAGACTTTTTTCTTTGGGGTTTTTTGAAGTCGATGGTTGACGCGAATAGGCCGACGACGACTCAAGTCTTAAAAGAGGAAATTGGATGCTGCATTAATGAAATACCGCAGCATTTATGCAAAACGGTCATTCAAAAATTCATTAAAAGATCGCGTCTGTGCCAGCAAAGCCGCGGTGGCCATCTGCCCGATGTGTTGTTCCATACATAACCTCATTCTGTCTATTTTACGATATAATAAAGTTTCACGATTTGTTTTTTTAAATATCTGTGTTTTATTTAAAATTTAAATCTTGCGTTCCTGGGACACCCTTTATCTGTGACCACTCCTTGTATTTTGTCCAATCGTTGAATGGGGAGGAAGTAGTATGCGTTGGCAAAACCGAATCCTGAAAATAGTATTGATTAGTTTCAGTTTCCAGTACCTGAATTATAGTCATACACAATTTAACTCTAATTCCGGCAACCGCATAAAAATTATACAGAATTCATACATTAAAAAGGAAACTTTAAACGAAACAAAATACGAATATTGGAATAAATTTTGATTCGATCCAGTTTGTGCAATGCAGCCACTAAAAATTTCTGCGAGCCTGGCATCGAAAAGTCTGAAAATAAAAAATTTGAACCATTTTTACAACTTGGGAACTCGGCGCTAGACCAATCATTATCTCAGTCAAGGAACGAAACTACATTTGTTTTTAGTCTCAATTCAGATTAAGAAACGGCATTTCATAAAACAACACTTTCGTTCGAAGTTCTATAATCAAAATATTTGTTTCATTCTGTGTTGAGAAAGAAATCGAATCAACGTAGGTTTATGTAAGGTATTGTAAGAAAAAATCCATTATTTCTGTAATAGATGGCTTTGGTAATCTTAATCTTTTGTTGTACAAGTGTGATTTGTTACGCTAGATGGCGATTCGTACATTTTCGTACTCAAAAAACTTCTCACATATTTTTGTGATAGCTTATCTCAGTATTGTTTGTGTGAGCATTAAGAATGGACACCAAAGAATGGACAGCAAAGAGAAACTCCGCTATACTTCTCAGTTTATCTTCGACGAAGGCGAAAATGCAAACCAGTAGGCTGGAAATGTGAATAGTGTTTATGATCCAGATAATGTAAGAGCCAGTGACACGCTATTTTGGTTTCATCGATTCCGTTCCAGTAATTTTGATGTCAAAGATGAAACACACTCTACATATAAAGTCAATTGTCGAAAATGTTGTTAGAAGAATGGAAATCTTCAAGTCCTATCATCATGTTAGTAATGTTTCGATTGCCCAGGTGGTAAACAATGCACAAAAAGTAGTTTGGAACCCCTTCAATAAGGTTGACTACAAAAGGAAGTTGGAGCTGATACTGACCCGTGATGAATATTGGGTCAATTACTACCAAGTCAAGCAAAAAACGGTCGTGGGTGACTCGAGATGAGCCGCCGCAAACGGTGGTCAAGCCAGGATTAACGGTCGGAAAGATTTCTCTCTGTACATATACATAGTGGATTTGGCAGGGAATCATCTACTATGAGGTGCTCTTAAGTCGAACCTGCACTGTTAACAATTAAACCATCTGAATGCAGTAATCGTCCAGAAGGACAACACCAGGCCACAGGTATCGATAGAGACTCACCATAAGTTCCGAGATTTTGGTTGGGAGACTCCTATGCATCCACCTTATACTTCGGACGCAGCATCAATTGATTACTATCTATTCCTGTCCAAGGCAAATGATTTTGCGGTTGAAAAATTCATCTCAAGTGAAGCTGTGTGAAACCAACTGTTCCAGTTTTTTCCCTTATAGAGAGAGGCCTAATGGAATTAACTGCAAAATGGCAATAAGTTGTCGAACAAATTGGTGCATTTTTAGTCTAAATCGGATCGTTCTAACTATGATAGATAAAGGGTTTAATACCATGCAAAAATAATTGATTTATTTTTACTGCATCTTGTAGAAACATTTTAGTCACGAAGTAAAGTATGGTTTTGAATATGAATCAGAAACAAATTTCTAATGACTTTCGGATAAATTTACAATATCAGAGATAAAATGAAATTGGACTTCCGTGAAGTTCCTGATAAATATATATATATAACGTGTAATAATCAGCACACATGCCAAAGGGCCTTGATGGGAAATATGCTTGCCTCTTAACTAATTTTCTTCATGCAAATGTAATTTGCAACATGTCACAAACTGACCTTATCTCGGGAAAAATTGCAGGCTTTTTGAATTCCATAGGTTTTCTCTATTATGGCACAATACTCGTTTAAGACAACATACCTTTATAGGAATAAAAGTATCTTCCATGTCTACCGAATATCAATTCTAATGTATACCTTTCTTTCATTCCCAGATATCGTAAATTCTTGCTATGGTTGGGTGTGCCTCAACATAGCGTTGCCGATTCCCGCCCCAATGAATTCTGCCGCATCCTCTCCGAATTCGCCTTGGAATATCGAACGACACGCGAAAGGGTACAACAACAAATCGAAAAGAAAGCCAATCATCGCGAACGAAATAAGACTAGAGGAAAACTGATAGTCGACATCGCTAAATTTAAAACCAAAGAAGATAAACAAGATGATGAATTGAAGTAAATCTGTCACCTTCGATTTGGATTATCATAGTTTATATTTAAAATAACATTTTCGATTACAGAGTACTTTTGGGCACTCCCAGTTCAGACACTGCCGACGGTACTTTAACCTGGCGTCGTCGACGTGCCGAAAATCTACGTTCCCCCATAATGCGACAGAGTGAGGAGAATTTCACCGACGGTGATGATGAGATTCTGGAGTCACTGGTTAAGACTGCTACCAAAGCGCCTGGAACTAGAACTACACCGAGAGAACGTAAACGTACACGTCACGCTGATCGAAAATCATGTAAGTTTCATAGAATGTTAATAAAACTGAAGAAAATGATAAACAAAATAAACAGCTCACTAAAACAAAATTTATGATTTGTTGCCGGAGAGACAAAGTCAAAAAGTTTTATATCTTGATTCTGTAAATTATAAAAAAAAAACTATAAATCGCTGGCATCAAAAATTTAATTTACATTTTTTTAAATGTACACTGAGTAATTAAGGGCAACTTCGACTTATGATAGTGCCAGATTTTTATTTTAGAATCTGAATTCTATTTCAGCTTGTCTCACGTCCAAGAAATTTTTGGTTGAAGTAGTGATTAATTATTAAGGCGGTTTGATTTTCCGGGTTTTAGTTTGGACTTTGTGTGACCAAATTTGAACTTAATCCAATTACGAATACTAGCAGATGGATGAACAATTTGCGTCGATTTAGACTTTCGCAATAACCAAGAAAATATATATTTAATTAGGTTCTTGCATTTGTTGCAAATGCAATGAAAAATTTAGTGTGCCCATCTCCTTAGTGGAGGCTTAGGCAATGAGGTAATGACAGAATAAATAAGTCCTAGAGGAAAAAGAAAAGCAAAATTTTGCAACATTCGACTGGTGATCGGTGATAGCACAATGGTTAGTCCACGCAGCTAGCATTAAAACGATCGTGGGTTCAAGCCCTTATACAACCATCAAATCTCCTTTTAAGTTGCGGTCATGACGATATGTCTGACGAGTACCTCCTTTAGTACCTCCTGTAGACAAATCTGACAAAAGTTTCTCAAACTGAAGTTCATAGTCGTTGTTAAGCGGCAGACCCCGTCCCCATGTAAGCTTATTGAATTTGGGGAAATCTACCACGAGAATTCTTTGAATGTAAGAGAATCTGTGTTTACAGTCTCCTTCTCTAATACTTCGAAATCTTTTCTATAGAGGAGTTTTCCAAGACTTTAGAAAGACGCTTTATTTAGCTTCCACAATGATCTCATTATTTGGTCCAAATCCTTTTAAGGACAGCGCTCGTCATGATATTCTTGATATTATTGATAAGTTTGATAATTGGAATCTTAACGGCGATTAGTATAAAAGTAGAATGCACGTAAACCCAATAAATGAGAGTAGTGCTTCTAAATTCCACTCGTGGGATGCACTGTATTCCTTTTGAGATTTGCAAACAGTTGGTAAAGAGGCTCAGATCTGGAGAATATTGTGATTTGAGACACCAGCTCCAATTTTAATACATTCAATTTTATCATTGTAATTATTAACCTATAGCACGTCGCAGTTTTTAATCAAGAAGCGCTTTCCTTTCCAAATTCTGGGGTAGTTTCTTTTTTTACCTTCGCCGTTCAAGTATATCAAAAAACCACATAATATTTCATAATGACTGGTTTCTTTATTCTTAAGAGTAAACGATGGAAAGCGCATTCGAAATTGTGAATATTGGCCGACTGTAGCATTTTTAGACGTTTTGAATTACTTCCATCTGTTTCTTGCTGTTTCTACCAATTGGAGTTAAGAGCATATTAGTAGACTCTTCTTAAAAGCATGAACAAATCCGTTTGATTAATTCTAAACTTCTAATAACGCTCCGTATCGCTAATATGTTGATGTTTTTATTTCACTGTTAGCTAATGCGGCACCCATTTGAAAAATATATTAATCATGCTCAAACTTTTATGCAAAATAAATATCTCGAAATTCTTGGGATCGTTTCTGGTGTAACCAATCGGCAAACCATTTTATTTTACAATAGAGCAGAGCCATTGGTGAACTTCAGTTGTATTTTTTCGCAATAAAGATTAATTTGTAATTAACACACGAAATTCGATTCATTACAAACAAAAACGTAATAGTAGCCTCAAAGATAAGTGGTGGAAATGATACGAAATTGTGACAGTAGTCGGTTAAAGGTTAAAGGTTTCGTTAGAGGCGAAATTTGCGACTATCGGTGTTTCGTAAGTTTCTTAAATCTGTGATCTGCGGGTAAGTTTTTATTATTCGGTTTCAGGTTATGGCAACACATTCTGTGTTTTTATGACTTTTACCTCCGACGATCGCCAGTCATCCTAAATTTGTTACTCAGTGTTACGACGAAAAAAAAATCTCATAATATTTTAAAATTTTTTATGAATGTGTTCCCAAATTGGTAATCAGAAAATCCTACATTAGTTTGACTCGCTAGTTAAAATTGGGACGTATTGGTAAAATTGGAGGCATATTTCGGAATCTGCGAACTCATTGTTTGCATTTGATATATGAAACCTGACTCTGAAGTGTGCCAGTCACTCTTAATTCCATTCTCAGTGAAAGAATCTGAAATAGAATCTTAAATAAAATTTTAAAAAGATTACGAGTTTTGCAAGAATGTGTTCATAAATTGATAATTTTTCGATTTTAATTTTAAATGGTGTAAGGATTAATTCTAAAATATTAACTTGCTGTTATCAAAAAGCAATTTTCTGACACCCGGCAACAAATCTCTAGCTGTTCTTCAGTTACTGTGTGAATTTGGGTGATGGTTATTAATATACGATTTTATATCTATTTATATCTTTAAATGTTCTTTAGGCTTTTGTTTCGAAAATATACTCGATGAACATTATTAGTTTTTAATGTGTGGTTAATGTTGTTCACCTCTATCATTCGATATTGTAATTTTAATATGTTGTTGCCTTTTATGCCGTTTTTAATAATGTATTTTGTATTTTGTTTTTCATTTTTTCATACAAACAACTTTTCATCTTCATTTGTCAATGGTTTCTTCATCCTCCATTGCTGTTTGCTAACATTATCCTTATGATCCTATGATATCGTTCCTCTCTCTAACAATCCAAAAACCGGCAAATAATTCATGAATCACATCATACGTTCATACGTTCCATCCTTCCTCATTGATGTTTTGAAACCATTTGGAAAATTCATTTCAATGAAGTGAAGCGTTCACGTACCCGCGAAGGATTTACAGTTGAAAGAGTTGCCGCGAGGATATAGATTTCAAATCCATGTTTTAATTTAGTTTGACTTAATGGTTAGTGGTTTTATTATTTGTTTTAATTAATTTTTTTCTATGTCTTGTTTTCTGTTGTTTAATATTGAATTTGAGTTTTTTGAAAAAACTCTTGAATTTTGTACTAAAACTTGCATGTGATTTTAATAACACAATCGAAATAAATTACAACTATATCGGTTGTAAACACAAACCGGATAAGATAGCGGAAATATATTGATACTCTTGTGTGTATGTCGGCTACCGCGACATGTTGGCTAAAACGAAACATTTTTCTTGAAATTTTTACTAAAAGACAAAATAAGAAAAGTACTCCTGATTTCCAGGGGAGATACAAAGCTTTGTTATTTGAGCTATCAGGCGCTTCCTTTTAGTTGTATTTTAACGAGTTTTTTTGCAAATAATTTTTTGAAATAATTATTGGCACTACTTGGCACACTGTGTCCCACCGTAGTAGAAATCAAAACGAAAAACTTATTTTATTATGAACTTAAGAACATTTCTTTAGCAACAATGGATAAAATTGCCGGAATTTATCGATCACCCGTCAATATTTTGCAGACAATTATATAGAGTTCAAATTTGGTTAACATGTCAATGATTTTCCAATGCAGGGCTTTTTTTTAAATACATATTTTGGTTAAGGATAGTTAGAAAAACAAATACAAATTCAATATTTTTACGAAATTTAATTTTTTAGAAGGTCCATTCATCTGGATGAACTTCCTTTTTATTGATATTCTGCCGATGTATTCAATCGATTGGGCGTATTTGTTGCATGTCTATTAAGATCAAATTTAACTTGCGGAAGATACTGTTAGTCTAAATAAACCATTAAAATAAAATAAATAAACTTTTAACTCAAATATTCAAAAAAGCAATACAAAAACAACAATATGAGGGCAATTTGTGGATTCACATTTGTTGAGAAAATCAAATATGATAAAAATTGCTTATAGAAAATCCAGAATAATTTTGTATCGTAAGGATTATATCAAAATTTGTAATTCTGTGTATCCTTGAGAATAAACTGAAAAAATGTATTAAGCAACAAATATTCATTCGATTGGGCCAAGATGTTCTATATATTTTAATTTATTTAAAAGAATTCTTTATATTTTGTAAAAATTTTGAGAAATTTTTCCATTAATTGCAAGCTACGTTTGAAAAAAGAAAACGAAATTTATGCAAAAAAATTTAAAATTATTCATATTTCGAACATGGAATGAATTTATGCAAAATTATTCAGGTTGATTCTAACTGTCAACTTAGTAAACATATTTCTTTTTTTTTTTTTTGAGAAAGCTCGATCATCGAAAAATCACGAGCCTACTTCACAAATTTTCACTTTATACTAACTATAAGTTTGCCAGCTGTGAAGTGTTGAAGTGTTATTTGTTTAGTGAAAGATTTGCCATTTGCGAATATGGATCGCTTAACAATCGAAGGACGCGTAAGAATAGTTAAAATTTATTACAAAATTGCTAATTCAAACGTGGACTTTCAATCGAACAAATTTTTCTTCAGCGATGAAGTTTATTTCTCACTCGGTGGTTACGTCAACAAGCAAAATTGTCGCATATGAGACTCGGAGAACCCAGAAGTGATTGTGGAAAAGCTACTGCATCTGGAAAAAGTGACTATTTGGGGCTCATTATGGTCTGGTGGTGTTATTGGGCCGTATTTTTTCGAAAACTACCTCAAATGGAACCACTGCTTCAATCAACCCAGAAGCGATCATTTAAACGGCATTATATTTCGTACACAATGGCAGAGTCCAAGCATTATAATGCAATAAAAGTTTCATCGAAACCAAACCAATCTAATAGACCCCATTGTAGGAACGATGGCGTTGATATCGCAGTTAACTCTAAGCTACGAGACTTTTGGTTCCTTTTACCAGTGGTGGAAATGTCGATGTCTGCTGATGTTTGAAAAAGGACAAGTATCTCACCTCCACCGAGTGAACGTGGCGCCATGGTTAATACACACGACTATCGTTTGCATGACGGCAGGTTCAACCCCTCATATAGCGGCAATCAACTCGAAGTGTCTCACAAGCATTTCGAGTAGTCGAGTAGTCGACAAGTCTTGTAAATGCCTCTCAAACTGTGATGTTCGGAACCATCGTTAAACTGTAGATCCCGTTGAGTGAGTTTAAAAATAAACTCATTGAACATGAGAAGCTTTTCCATGTCTCATCCATGAGATGCAAAGGATCCAAAAGTCAATCAAAAATTTTCACTCAACAATCATATCAAAAAGTTTATCGAATTCTTATTAAGATAACCTAAATTTTCGAAGTCAGTTTTAATCAATTCTACAACAAAATTACGATGACTTATTACGCTTACATAGAAAGCGATACAGAAGCTTGCTTAACCTTAGATTCAGAGATTCTAATTGATGGTCTTTAAGTTAAGCTGCAACAATTCTTGGTAACAGTTGCCACTGAAATAACTGTTACCGGATACGAAACGAAATATATGCGATTTGCCTCATTTAGACAAGATAGAGTTGCAAAAGTAATTAGTGTTTCGGTCAGAAAATTTGATTATATCAGTTTTCCGGATACTCACTAATTTTGAATACTATCATAAAGGGTGGCGCATAAGTAACGTTAACGGCGACTATATTGAGTGCGTTCTTGTGCATCATTTGGTTTTAACTCGTGAACTAATTGCATCTTATATGGAAAAAGATGCAACATATGTAAAATTCTTTGCAAAGACCGCCTGGACATCTCTAACTGCTGAGAACGTCGCCTGGTGGAAGTTTCGGGGTTTTCCTCAGTACTTCCTTAGACTCGAGCAAGGGTCACTTCATTTCGAACTGCACGATGTCTTCCAGTACGCAGAAGATCACAGACAGCCCCTTGTTGCCCAAAACGCTGAACCAATCGGTAAATTGTTGGAGCGCTAAGAGAATTTCGAACATGACAGAAATTTTTTCAAAGTAAAATTGAACAACTTTAGTTTTTTGTTCTATGGTGAACCTTTCCATCATAAATTTCTCAAGTATTATTTAGTTAATTCTGTAAAGAGACGAAAAACAAGACTTAAACAAAAAATATATTCACTGATCAAATCTTAACGTTCGTTATGCGCCACCCTATATTAGTAGGGAACACAAAAACACCTTTCTGCTGCTGTCAAAATTGTTAACTTTCATAGCAAAATTTTTAAAATATCTCAAAAATTACCCTTAAGTGGATGCGATGGTCGTTAAATACTGAACATACTCATATTTTATTTTCTGACATTGTTTAGCAGAATTTACTAAAATTGTTTACAGATATTTGAAAAAGGAAAAGCAGTTAGATTATTGAGCAGTATTGAGTACCTAATTGATATTCAGTAGACTGCGCTATATTCGTATGTGGATGAACATGAACCAGTCCTTTACATTGATATTTTTTTCACAAACGGGAAGGCTGTTTGTCCCAGTTTTCATTACTTTTTTTTTGCTGTAAACTAAAGAAACGAGTCATTGCTTTCTATTCGTTTGACACTTTTCGAAGAGGACACAGTTTTGTCTAAAACTAAAACCTTAATTTAATATTTATACTAATCATATCTGTGGCATGACGGTTAGAATAAGCGATTATCGTGCATATGTTAGTGGGTTGAAACCACCAATGCCGTCACCTATCGTTATTTATGTGTCAATGTGTCTGCCCAATGATTTTGAGTAATCGGATAACCGACAACTCTTGTGAGTGCTTTTCAAGCTTCGGTAAATGTGGGAAACTCTTCCATGTGATGCAAGGGAATTTGTTTTTTTTTCTGTTTTTACTAACCAAAGCATGTACAAGTTTGGACTAAAACACTGAACCATTTAAAACTACTTAAATTAATGATTTCTTCTCTCTCCCTCTCTCTCTCTCTCTCTCTCTTTCTTTTAATACATTTTGCAGTGCGTCGTACTCTCAAAAACGGTTTAACCGAAGAGGAGAAACTTCAAGTCGCAGCTTTAATCAAAACCTACTGAGTGAAGTGAAATCAGTTCGACTAAGAGCAATTTTCAATAACTAACAAGTGCTGAAATTTAGTTGTGAAATTTTCTAAAGTGAACTTAAACCAGACTGAATTTACAAGGAAATCAAATCATCAATGCTTTTTTTTACTGAAATCTATTTCAAAGACGATCTCAAAACGGATGACGGATTTGGGCTGGCGGTCAGTTAAGTAGCAGCAGTTAAAAACCATCATGGATGGATGGATGAATACTAATGAATCTTATTATCCGCAAAACTCTGAATTCACAAGCAGTAATCAATTCTAGAAATATTATGAAAATTCGTATCCTTTCAACTCGAGACTTTTCAAATTGAAACAAACCATCGACAATTCAAAATTTTTTGTAACTTAAAAAAGAAAAAAGATTTGAAAATAAATTAGAAATGGAAATTATGTTTTATATGGTATTCGTAATATGATTTTTCGTTAAGTATTATTTCAACTGTCTAAAGTTTTGATTTAGTAAGTTAAAAATAAACTGCTTTTACGAACTACTTTGTTAACTATCACTATTTTATTTAAGTTTATTTGTTGATTATTTATCTTATAAAATTTGTATGATTCGTACGAAACTGTTTAACTTTTTTTTATTTGTTTTCTTAAACCAAAAAATATATGAAAAACTATATATAAAATTATAACAAAAAAATAAGGAAAAATTATCATAATTAGTAATTTATTTGCTAAAATATATACATACATACGAGTACATATACTACATACATATACTGTAATCACATGTAATGTAATTTTTAATTAATTTAACAACAGCTTAGAAATATTTCAATAAATACATACAAAATAATCAGAAATAGTTAGAATTTATATTAAAATGGAAAAAAGTGGAGTGTGGAAATGTGTGGTTGCTATGAAGGATGATTACTAAAATCCATTTGTACATGGCTGTTGAACGTAGTCCAGACAAAAGCCCCGATTGTCTATATCAGTGGGTGCCTCAATGCCATCAGTGTGGAAATATAATCGAAAGGGTCTAACACTTGCTGTTGGAAGAAAGAAATTATAGGGTAATTAAAAATTATAATATGTTTGAAATCTAATCGCAGAAAGGATGTATATGATGCCAACAGTTGATTGTGCATTCCTAAGGAGTTAATAAATGGCTTTCAATTCGATATATTTTGATATTGCTGCTCTCCGCTTTATATTTTCTTTAAAGCGGACCAATCCTAAAGCCAGTGTGATCAAAAGTCGATAGATTCCAGACTATTTGGTTAATCAAATTTAAATATAAGGTAAAGAATTTAGTAATCCGTTTCTCGCTTTGTGTAATTGCGATAGGGCGTGGCACTAAACGGCAACAGATTTTGTAGTAGAAAAACTAATCAGACAGTTTTGTGATCGCTTGGCTTAGTATTGTTTAAACGTGCGCCATAGATGGGCACCAACAAAGAAAATCCGCCACATTTTACAGTTTTTTGTTCGATAAAGGCGAAAACGCAAACTGAGTCAAATGTGAACAGTGTTTATGGCCCTGATACAGTAAGCGAATTATGCGCAATTTTAGTTTCGTCAATTACTTTGCGATAATTTTCATATCAATATCTGTAAGGCCAATTGTCGAAAATATCGATGTAATAATGGAAATCGTTAAATTCGACTGTCTCGTTTGGAACCACTTGAATAAAGCTAGACACAAAAAGAAGCTTGATAAAATAAGGAAAAACCTCATTGACCGAATTTCCATCTATGAACCGCTGTTAAATCGTGGCAAAATCGACCTATTTCTAAACTAGATAGCGGTTACTGATGAAAAGTGGGTCACCTACAACAACGTAAGGCAAAAAGATCGTGGTCGAACCGCCGTGAATCGGCCCAAATGGTGATCAAGCCAGCACTGACGATTAGGAAGGTTTTGTTGTGTGTTTGTTGGGTTTGTTAAGAACTTCATCTACTGTGAGCTGATCTTCTATGACCAACCTATTCGAATCTGTGCAGTCAACAAGTGAACCTTCTGAATGAAACATTCGTCCAGAAATGGCCAGCTTGTGCCAATATAAGAGTAGTTGTGTTTCATCAGGATAACGATAGACCTCACACACAGTCACAGACCGGGAGGTCTGTTGCGAGATTTTTATGCATTTAATTTATAGTCCTGACCAGTGACCAAGTGATTACTACCTGTTCCTGTCTATGGCGAGTGATTTTGCAAATGAAAACCTTGTCTTCAAGAGAAGCTTGTGAAAATCGACTGTCGCAGTTTTATCTTTTACTAGTAGTGAAGACGGTTTCTATGAGAGAGGCATAACGGAATTACCTTTAAAATATCAACAAACTATCAAACAAAATGGTAAATATCGGGTCATCCTAATTATGATAAGTAAAACCTTCACTGTCATGCAAAAGTAATGGATTTATTTTCACTACAGGGTGTCTGTCGGGAAGGTATACTACTTTGTTTGCCGCCATTTTGGTAAACATTTGTGTTGAAAGTTCATACTGGGCAGTCGTGAAGTATAGACGTGGCAAATTTATTATGGAAAAATATTCGATAAACCAACGTGTTTTAATCGTTAAAACATTTTATCAAAATAAAGCATCGATTACTGTGACGATGAGAAAGTTACGTGAAATTTTTGGGAGGAACAACGTGCCAACAAGACGCACTATTTATCGTGTAATGAATGATTTCCAAGAAAGAGGGTCTGTACCTGATAGGGCCAAGCATGGACCACAACGTACTGTAAGATCGGCTGAAAACATTACAGCTGCTCAAGAAAGTGTTCAAAACAATTCATAGACCTTAATTCGATGTCGTGCTCAGGAGCTTGGTCTTCAAGCAACAACTTTGGCCACAATTTTGCACAAGAATTTTCATTTGTTTCCATTTAAGATTCAGTTGACACTAGAGCTTCTTCCACAAGACCATTTAAGTCGCCATACATATGCCAATAGGATGCTACAGCTCGCCCATGACAACCCCGATTTTCATGAAAAAATCATAATGAGTGGAGTAGCACATTTTCATTTGAATGGATATGTTAATAAGCCGAATAGTCGGTTCTGGGCAATGGAAAACACTCAAATTATCAATCAGTCACCTGTGCATCCATTAAAAGTGACAGTCTGATGTGCAATTTGGTCAGGAAGAATCATTGGATCTCACTTCTTTGAAACTGAAAACGGCGTAACGGTAACTGTCAATGGGGAGCGATATCGTGATATGATTGAAAACTTTTTAATGCCACAACTGCATGCTTTAGGCTTGATTAACATGTTTTATTAACAAGGCGGTGCCACATCGCATACTGCCAGGATTACAATGGAATTACTGAGAGACCTCTTTCCACAACAAGTTATTTCAAGAAATGGTGATGTGGATTAGCCTCCACAGTCGTCTGATTTCACTGCTCCGGACTTCTTTTTGTGGGGATATCTAAAAAGCAAGATTTATGCAAACAAACCAGAAACGCTTGGGCAACTCAAACAAAATATTCGTGATTAAATTAATGAAATACGCGTGAAATGTGTGAGAATGTAATGAAAAATGTGTTCAAAAGGGCTCGCATTTGTGAGGCTAACAGAGGTCGACATTTATCTGATATTGTATTCCGTAGGTAGTTGCTGACATTAAACAAAATATGTATCGATAAAAGATCCATTCTCTTTCATTTAATTAAAAATTATGAACAAACAAAGTACTATACCTTCCCGAGGGATAGCCAGTACAACTTTTACTATTTGTATTTTTTGATTAAATTCATGCTGGCTGTTGGGATTTATGGAAAATATTGTTAGTATTTGAGAAATTTCTTAACGTAAGCTTCTATTCATTATATTGATTTATAGTGTTTCGTAGAATTTGAAAAAGTCGACAATTAACCACTCCCCTTCTTATGTCTCCTATATAAATAACCGATTTCACATCTACATTCTCAGGGTCTTTTGTTTAGCTGCGCTGAATTCAGTCAAAATTGGTGCGCGTTTATTGTTTTACTAAAGTAAACTCTAAGAAAGAAATTGGTAGGTATCGTTACGCCCCTTCTGGTACCGGTAATGCAAATTGAACGATTTTCTGAAATTCAATTATTTTCTGTAAGTTCTCATCCATAGACTGCCGTTGTTTTTATTTGCAATGTGTGGTAAACCTTAAGACAAATCGCCAAGGTAGCCACTCTGCTTCCGATGCTACCCATATAAATAACAGATTTACACGTTTTTAAAAAAAAATTTTAGTAAATTCAATCAAATTCGGCTTAAGCCAGGCGACTGATAAACTAAGTTCTGTTATTTTGCTAAGCCTATTGGAGTAATTCACATAGAAAATGGCCGATTCATTGAAACTAAGTTTTTCCTGTAAAATCTTTAAATCATAGACTAAGTAATTACATTTTTTGTCGATTGTATAGCGCTCTAACGTTTGGTAAAATGTGAAAAAATCACCCTGATAACCCTGCCTTTTGTCGTATCTTCCATCCAATTTAACCTGTATATAGGTATATGTATATGTATATCAAGATTCATATGTTTCATTCACTTGTGTTAAATGCAATATATGTATAATTTAACAGGGACCAGGTTTCAATTGAAATACATTTTGCTAATTAAAATTGTACGAGGTGTTTTCAAAAAACAAGGTGAATTTTCATTTTTCTCAAAAAATATTTATTTATTCATCAATATCTATTTTATCCACTTAAAAGTAGTCCCCCTCAGATAAAATACACTTGTGTCAGCATTTTTTCCAATCCTCCAGGCAGTTCTGATATGCACTTTTCGGTATGTCCTTGAGCTCTCCCAGCGATTCGGGTTTTATCTCCTCAATCGTCGGAGACCCTTTCATGGGTCTTTTGAATCTTGAAATCGGGTGAATACGGTGGCTGAGGCATGATAACGGTGTTGTTTTTGGCCAAATAATCTATCACAAGCAAAGATGAGTGAGCAGGTGCATTATCATGATGCAAAAGCCATGAATTTTTTCCAAAATTCCAGGCGTTTTTTTCGTATTGCTTCACGCCAACGGGGCATAACTTCAAGGTAATGCTTTGTATTTACCGTACGACCTTGTGGTAAAACTCCCGATGCACTACGCCATGATAATCGAAGAAAACAATGGCCTTTGAAAACCTTGGCATTTGATCGAACTTGGCGTTCTTTTTTTGGTCTTGGCTCTCCTGGACCCTTCCATTGGGACGATTGGGCTTTGGTTTCGATGTCACAAACATATAGACATAACTCGTCACCAGTTATGACCCTATTAAGCAAATCTGGATCATCGTCGACGTCATTAACCAATTTCTGAGCGCTGCTCACGCGACTTTGTTTTTGGTCAAAATTCAACAATTTTGGAACGAACTTCGCTGCCACATGCTTCATGCCCAAAATTTTCGAAAAGATTGCATAGCATGAGCCCACTGATATGCCGACATCCTCAGCAACTTTTCTAACTGTGATTCGACGATTCTCCATAACAATTTTCTTCACTTTCTCAACATTTTCATCGGTTGTTCATGTGCTGGGGCGTCCAGAGCGAGCGTCGTCGTTTACGACTTCTCGACCTTCTGTGAAAAGCTTGTACCATTTGTAAACATTTTTTTTTTTTTTTTTGATTCAGAGTACTCCCACCATATGCCACTGTCAACATTTCAAGTATTTTTGAGCACTTAATTCCATTTTTTACACAAAATTTGATGCAACTTCTTTGATCCAATTTTTTCGATAGCAGAAAATCGCCGAACACGCAAAACATTTGTCTTATTTATGCCTCTCACAAACAAACTAAACATGCTATCTGGATAAAACCGTCAACATATCTTCGAGACGAGTGCACCAACATAAAAAAATAATAATAATCGAAAGTCGAATATACATTGCCCAAGAAAATTGCCTTATTTTTTTAACACGCCTCGTATATGTTGCCTATCTAGCGGTGATCGACAAGTCCAGTAAAAATCTCTCAAACCAAACTTCAGAACTGACGCAAAAACAGACAACATAGAGAATGAGAGAAAAATCATTACATTATTTTACACACAATATGGACTGTCAAATCAGGGAAAGTTTGCTTTCAGATGTCAAATCTTATGTCAAAAATTTGTCATATTTTGGACATATAAAGTCAAAAGATAAACTTATTGAAAATGGAATTTTGACTTTTTTTTTTTTTTTTTTTTTTTTTTATTAGGGCCTTATCCAAACCAATTTCGTTTCTTTTTATTTTTTGCTTATAATTTTATAAAAATCAAGCCAAAGTTGAGTTCGCAGGGCTCACTTGGTTGGGTTGAATAGAAGAGTTTATATCTTCGTAATCCACGCCAAATACTCTGCGTTAAAGAATTATAAAAGAAGCGAATAATAACTTTCTGAAGTCCTCCGCTTAGAAATTATAGATGGACCCACTGATTTTTACTAATTTGGCCAAATTTTTATTTGCATTATCCTAAGAGCCATTTTCTTTGTCACAAGTAAGTTTACTAAATGCAATGCGAGCTAAATTACAGAGAATTCTGCGCAATTGAATGACAGATATTAATATAGAATTATATGGGTTCAATTAAGCGATTTGCATGGGAGGTGCCAGAAAGAAGGCGATCGAATCATTACAACGTTTTGCCAATCATAACAACTGGATACACCTGAAAAAAGATCTACGAATTATGGATTATAGGGGAACATTTTATTTCGACAAATCGATCAATTTGTATGAAAGGTACATGAAGGAGCATGCTAATACTCTCCACTTTCTTTCTCAAAACTTAGTCCACCAAATGCGTGATGTGTGTCAAATTAGATAACGTTTATGGTTAAGGTACGAAACTTAAAATATATGGGTTAAATCTGTCCTTTGCATGGGACGTATCAAAAAGGGCATGGTTGCTTTTTCAATTCTTTTCCAATTTTACAAAGAATTATGAAACAATGAAGTGGGCGAAAATCTTTGTCACTGCTGTTTTGTAATTAAAAATTACACAAGAAAACTTAAATTTAGGAAAATCAAAAAATTTGCATGGAAGTTAATACAACTCCCACGCACCACTTTAGTAATCGCTCAGCTTTATACTAATTTGATCGAATTTGGTGCAACAAAGTGAGAGATACACATGTGGTCGAAAAAAATAAGTACACCTGGTTGTTTTTGCTTTATGTTTAATTTCAATTACTTTAACGGAAAGTAAACATGGCAATTGCTTTTTATTTAAAAAAAATTAATATGGTAATGCCTTACAAAACTGGGACTTCCCCGTTGGTTTCATTATGAGTTAGTTTTGTTCAGGTGTGATTTCAGTACTTGGTCGAAATAATAAATACATTGCTCAATTCTTTAATATTTCCGCAGTCTGCTGTAGTCTTTTTGGAAAGCCAAATTATTTTATTTTTATTATTCTTTTTTTTTTTGTTTTCGTTTATCTTTATTAATAACAAAATATATAGTAAAAAAATCAGCCATGAGTCGAAAAAGTCACTGTTCTCCAGAGGAGAGAAAAATTGTTTCAAGACTAAGAAGAAGTGACCAAAGTCTTCGTCCTACAGCACAAACTATGAATCGGTCGCTATTTTTTGTACTAAATGCTTTAAAGCATAAAAAGCTCGTCGAAACTCGCGGAAGACCAAAAAAAAAGAAAAAAACAACAGATGTCCGTATTGTAACACTTGCAAAGAAGAACCCGTTTCTGTCTTCAAGAGCGATTTCAGCAGAAATTGGAAATGTAATTTCATCGCGAACGGTTCGTTGTAGACTACAAGAAACACATTTGCCAGGAGCGATGCCCAGAAGAGTTCCTTTGTTTACACAGAAAAATTTAAAGGCTAGACTGGCGTTTGCAAGAAGTCATTCCAATGGCGAAACATTTTGTGAAGTGATGAAACAAAAATTAATGTATTTGGAAACGACTGTGCCCGGAATGTTCGACGCTCTAAGGGTAAGGAATTTCATGTTCGCTTTACAAAAAAGACGGTCAAACACGGGGGCAGCAATATTATGGTCTGGGGTTGTTTCTCGCGGTATGGTGTCGGTCCGATACATCGAATTACCGACACTCTGTCCAGATTCCACTACAAAGATATCTTGGAAAATACGAAATTAAACAATGCTGTGGAAAATATGCTTCTTAGATGAATATTCCAGCAGGATAATGATCCGAAGCATACTTTTAAGTTGGCAAAGGATTGGTTGCAAGATAATAATATTGCCCTTATTGTCTGGCCAGGACGATTTCGGTATTTAAATCCAATCGAAAATCTTTGGGGGAGTTGAAGCAAGGAATTGGAAAGGCGGTCCTTAAAAATGAGGATCAGTTATGGAATTTTGTTCAAAAAACTTGGCATAAAATACCAGCAGAAACATGCAGGAAGCTTATTGCCAATAAGGTGGATATACCGGCTTTTAACAAAACTCAGCCAATTTAGTAGAAAAACTTGATTTTTTTTACTTTTTGATTTTTTTACTTTCTTTTTTTACTTCTTTTACTTTACTTCTTAACTTTCTTTTTTACTTCTTTTTACTTACTTTAACTAAATGTACTTATTATTTTGTCCAATGTTTTCTGATTAATTTCTTAAATTTTGAAAAATTCTGAATTTAATTTTTGCTTTTTTGTTAATGTTTTAGTATTTATTTTATTTCTAATGTTATAGCAAAAGAAATTAGTATTTATTTTTCTCTTTTAATTTAAATAAATTTTCGTCTACGAGCTTTTAAAAAATAAAAAAAAGCTTTTAAAAAATAATATAGCGTGTACTTATTATTTTGACCATATGTGTACATGGCTATGAATAGATAGGTTAAATATGTTCCTTGTATGGGACGGGCAACTAAGTTTATCAAAGTTATGATGTGTGCTAAAGTTGAGTGAATTCCGTAGAACTACTTGAAAGGTATAATCATAGAGTGTAGGAGTTAAAGAGGTCGTTGAAAAGTATTAATATAAAATATATGTGGTAAATAGTTTTTTTTGAAAGTTAAATACTAGAATGGGCATGGTAAATCACTTGATGTTTTTGAATTTTAACAAATTTTATGGGATAACATACTAAGCCTACATGTGAAGTTGTTAATAGCAACCAATTAGGAGTTATAGTAGAAAAATTTAATTTCGAAAAATATGTTAATTTGTATGGGAGGCACCAATAAGGGTCGGTCGATATATCCCATTTCCAAACCCCAGCCAAAATCTGCAACATTTTTGGATGTGCCAAAGTTCCATTAAGATTTACAACATTTATCATTTCTACCAGGCTGCCAGCCGGGCAGATAAACTGACAAATGTGGGTCAATCGACTTCAAAAACTAGTTAAAAAGAGGAAGTTAAAAAGATCCCTTTGTCTTCATCTAGAGATGATGAACAATTGGATAATCATCGATGAATTTAACATGGACTTGCCATAGGAGTAACGCTGTTGTTTTTGGCACAATTTTACTGCCTTTTCGCCAGATCCTCTAAAGCAATGAAAGCTCTTTAGACCATTTTTCAAGCAATTTTCTTCTTTTAATCGGAATTCACGTAATTGATTACTTTGAGTTGTTAACTAACAACAATATTAAATATGTATTAAATAATTTTAAGTTTTTGCATCAGAAAAAAAAATTACTAGAATTGTTTCCTATTCTCAAAAATTACTGCCGGTTATAACGTCTTAATTTCATCGGTTCCTTTGGTGTAATTGATTACCAAAACTTCCAAACAAAAAAAAAAAAAAAAAAAATAGGGAAATATGCTAATAAAACATTAGTGGAAGGTATGTGAAAATGTGGGGATCCAGGGAATTTTGGGTTGCCTGGAGTGAGAGATGGCTTTTGGTTTACAACTGTGTGAGCCGCAAATATTCCAAGGAAGCTTGTAATATTTCTCACAAAGAAAAAATAAAGAATAAAAACACAAGGAATTAGAATTTGGAATGGACAATTTCTATTTCTTTATTTGAAATTGAACAATTTACGCTGAAGCTTACCAATGTGAACTGGATAGTTTGAACTCACAGTAACAAGTAAGTTTTAGCTTGCAATCTTGGGAATGACAAAGCGACTAAGAGTGTATATAAGACAGATTGTAGCCATCTTTAGAACATCTGTAACACACACAGCAATCAAACTATTAAAGCTTGGGTTGATGTGTGATTTACTCGCTCAAGCCGTAGGTGTTCGGCGAATTAACATTAGGGTGGCCAGGCGGATGCCAAACTAAAATGAATATGAAAGTTATCGGAAATATACATATTTCGGCATCAACATTCCGCCCGCCACCCTAATGTTAATTCGCCGAACATCCACGGCTTGAGCGCGTAAAAATACATCCACTTTTTCTGCTGGAAAGTCATGAAACATATTTGGTCAAAAGGTACGTGTAAGTTTGTTTATTTTCCTGAGATCGTTGGAAAATTTTATTTGGACATTTGAATATACAGGGTGGGCCATAAGGGTGTTGGCGGTTTAAATATTCAATTAAAAAAAAACAACGAAACTTAAAAAAAATGTATTTGTATTTTTAAAAAGTAGAAGCATGGGAATTTTTAAGACTTAAAAATAATGTTGTCCAAATGGCCTCCCTCGGCTGCTTGACACTCTTGGAACCGAAGTCGCAAATTTTAGAAAACTCGTTAAAAAGTTTTTCTCGGTATTTTGTTAATTTCCTGAATAATGTTCCTCTTCAACAGCTCTAAATTGGTCGGATTATTCTCGTAGACTACCGAAATGAGGTAGCCCCATAGAAAATAATCGCATGGAGAGAGATCGGGGCTACGTGGCGGCCATTCAATATCCCCCCTTTTCGAAATGAGTTTTCCAGGAAAAACATTTTTCAGCAGCTCTATGGATACCCTAGCCGTATGACATGTGGCCCCATTCTGTTGAAACCACATCCTCGAGGTATTGCCTTGAAGTTCTTGCAAAGCTGGCACCAAAAAGTCTGCTAGCATGTTGCAATAATTGTTCGCTCTAACCGTCATCGCATGCCCTCTTTCGGCCTCAAAAAAGTATGGTCCAATAATACCGGTTGACATTATCCCAGCCCACACGACACTGTTGAGCCGGTTGTTTCGAACATTCTGATCCATTTTCGAATCACATTGGCGCTTGGAACTTCACTTAAATCGTGTAAACCGTGTTCATGCCGATACAAACGTCGTGCAGTAATCACTGATTTATTGTGTTCGTAATACGCTCGGACACAAAATGCACGCTGCACTCCCGTGTACGGCACCATGGCGACTAAATTTCCAGGAAGCGGCGCAGTGAACAACATATCCCCCCGCCACTCCGCGCCGCGCGTTACCGAGAAATTGAAAAATTAAATCGCCAACACTCATATGGCCCACCTTGCAAATGTTGAAAACTTTTGGCTATTGCTGGAATGCTCTTAGAGCAATAAGTAAAAATATGAGAAAAAAACCTTGCCTTTTGTTTACTAAAATAAAGCCCACTTGCCCTGAATCCAGCCGTATTACAAAGAAACTGACACATTTTTGAAGAAAAGTTATGAACAAATTCCAAAAATATGACAATACAATAACTATTGGCACAGTTTTGGTGCTTTTTAAATATAGTTTGGTTATTTAGCTAATATTGGAGCTATAACGGACCAAATACACCGATGAAAATATTATGAAACACTTTTTAACCGCGATGAGTTACAAATAATAAAAAGCGCCAGATATACATCGAGATGTTTACGCGACTTGGAAGCTGTTGGGGATAAAAATGTCAGTCGCACCACCGTTTTGCGGGCCTTAGAGTTCAAATTTTACAAGAAATGAATGCCTGAGATGCATTCCAGCTTTAAAAGCTGAACACAAACTTGCCTGAATGAGTTCTGGGCGTAAAAATATGAACACACAGCGGTCATCCGTAAGTCATATAAAATTGTTAACCGATTTATTTTTATTGTAAACATTAAAATTGCAGGTAATTTTTTCGGATGAAAAAAAATTTCTAAATGGTTCTGATGGTTTCCGGCATTATTAACATGATTTGAGGAAAGAGCCGAAATTCATTTCCAAGCAAAATTTTGGAGGTGGAGATGTGATGGTATGGGCAGCATTTTCTACAGCAGGTTGTTTAAAGCTGAAAAAATTATATCCGAGCTTTGGAAAACAGCCTTATCCCATTTCAGGAAGAAAATGGCTACAGAGACTGGATTTTCCCACAAGATAACACCGCACTCCGCGTTAGCAGGGAGACAAAATCCTGGTTTTCCTCTAAAAGAATCAATGTTATGAACTGGCCAGCAAGATCACCAGACCTTAATCTCATAGAGAACCTCTGTAGTATCTTAGTACGTAAGGTGTACAAAGAAAATCGCCAATTCAGTACAGTTCAAAAGCTCAAAAATGCGATTAGCTTGGATGGAAATTTAGCCTCAAATTATAATGAATTTGTCACTAAGTATGCCAAATAGAATCTTTCATGCAATTTCTAAAAGTGGAAGTCAAATTTGATATTTCTTTTCGTAAAAATAAAAAAAAACTGTTAAAATTAATAGCGAAAAACTCAATAATTCATCAACTGGGCATTATAATTGTGAAACACGCTGAAAACAGAATTATGGCAAAAATCAAAGTACCGTTATCTGCGCATGGTTGTTTCGTTCAAACAAGTATTTTGATAGAACATCATAACAACCAAAAAATCAAATTTATGGATGGCCTTATAAATATGAAACACACCTTATTACAACACATGTTCAAAATGAATACTATTTGCCTAATATTTCATTCATACATACTTTGAACGGTTTTCTGAACCATGCCCACTTCGGCACTAAATGTTCCGCCACACACCCGGTCCTCGCATGCACTTTGGGGCGGTATACGATCGGCCGAACGCATACAACCTATCAAAAGCCAATCCTGTATGCAGGTGTTCTGAGTAACCTGGGTGCCACCACCAACCATTGTCCCGGTTGGATTATTCGAGTTTCCTGACAAAGTAAATGATCTGGATCGATTATTTTCTAAATAATAAAATGAAACAGAAAATAGTAAATAACTATATTTATTAAGGAATCATATCAGCCAAACCTAAATCCGGGCAAGCATTATATTGGATACCACAGAAATTCCTTTCTGACCTTATGCAAATGCTATAATCCTGATTTGATAGTTGTCTACCAGAAACGGTATTGAAATTGAAACTTTTCACGCGACCACTGATACCAGTGTAATATTGCAAGCAACCCTGATCGGCCCGACTAATGCTGCCACAATGAATCTGGGTCACTCGTATGCGCCAAATGCGGGGAAAGCTGCCACTTGTAATGGCGGAAATCACAATGGGATTACTTTGACCCAAGCCGGCATCAATGTACACTGAAGCGAATAAATCATGCAACAATAGTTGAACTTGAATCATTCTATACTCACTATGATCTCCCGATGAGGTGCCACATATGGTAGGCACAGGACTGCTGCCAGACACTAACAATTGATCTTGGGTGCATAAATGATTGACCTGTTCTGGTGGTGCTATAGAAAACATATCTAAATCCAACCTTAATATGACAATGTGGCAAAAGTAGATTGTTATTTCTTAAGGTAAACGCATGAGAATAATTCAATAATTTACCTTAACTGGCAAATATCGGGATGTACCTTTTGCACTGTGAGTTGGCAGCTGCCCACGCCATCATAAGTATCCGGATGATTGGGATTAACAAAATACGTGGAATTTTCTCTGATAATGCCACCGCATGTCTGTAAAACTATGAAATGTGGTTTTTAATCACTTTTATATTGATGCCATTCGATATTTTCTTACAAACACAACATATTCCGTAGCCTCCACCACATGGTCCTGCTGGAATACCGCCCCGGAATAGACAGTCCTTATTGGGCAAACAGTTGCCTACTTCGCCAGAGGGTGCTGTGCACATGGCAGGTCCAACGGCTACCACGTTAAAAACGGGCAAAACTGAAAATTTACAATTTAGGGAAATTGTATTAGTGGCTGAGGAATTCAAAACCGGTAAATTAAATGAATCTTTAGTCCGAAAATAAACCAAAAGCAGAAAAATTATAATTCAGATCCGACTAGTGGAACAAATTTTAAAAATCTTAAAGTATTTTGTCCAAAGGAAAAGGTTGTAATGTTACGGCTACAAATTAAACTTAATAACTATTGACTGCAAATATTATTCTTTCGGAAACGTCTTTCAGTTTTATCTTATGAAGTTTACAAATATTAGCCAGGTTAACTGACTTACATACGCCTTCATTTAACATCCTTCCGAGTTGGTGCAAAAGTATGAGCGGTACCAGGAGGTACGAGGTACAACTCCAGGTTCTTTTAAAAAATTCTTTAAAACAAGCAAAATTATAATTTTCTGACGTGCACCCTTAGAAATCATAGAGGGGCCTTTCATTTTTACAAAGTCGACATATCGACAATTCGCAGGACCAAGTTTACTAAAGGCTGAATGCGTACAAAATTTTACTGAAATGAATGCAATGGCATGGAAGATATGAATCTAGAGGAACTTATGGAACTTATGGTGCGTAACTAATTTCCCGCTGTTTCCCAATAGATAGCGCCAGCTAAAAGTGCTAGTCGATTCTGCCATAACCTAAACGTCATGTGTCAAGCTTAGGCATATGGTAAACATACCGCATCGACACAATAGTACCCTCTTTTCACGTTATATTCTTTTGGTTGTGTAAATATATATGATTTTGTGCCAAATAATCGTCACATGCGGGAATTATTGATTTTTTTTCTTTCAATTGAAGAAAACGGCGGCTGAAGTTCATCGAGAGCTTCGAAACATTTACGGTAATGCTGCTTTAAGTGAAACAATGTGTCGAGATTGGTTCTGACGTGGAACGGAATTCAAAACTAGGAAATGGTATGCACTGGCGGCAATGAACTGACCCATTGAGGGGGTAGAGAATTTGAGTAGGGTTCAGCTTAGGAGACTCTTGGATGGATAGGTTTTTTCGAGATGGCAAACAACACATTGGGAAGAGAGTCATATCGGTCGTGCTACATTCAGGTTTTTGCTACATGTTAGGTTCAATTGGAAAAACTCCGATTTTGAGTTTAATCATTGCCTTTGTTTCTTACTAATAGGACGTGAGTTACTCAATGCCTCTCTGCATTGGAGAGCCCTGTTCGACCGCGAGTCGTACAATTGTGCTGCACCAGTCGAAGACTGTTGGCATGTGTCGTGCAAATATCACTTATATGCGGATACAAACTACCACCAGTGATTGGAGTTATCTAGGTCAGGTAATGATTGGATAGTTAATAATATCCGTAGAGTTTGCGTTCGCACGGCGTAGGGCTATTGGGACGTAGTTGTGGCGAGTGAGTCTGTCGGCCTGTTCAAGGCAGTCTGACTTGAGAAATTAAGTGGCTGTTGGATCGGGCTTATCCCACAATTTTGCTAAGTTTTATATCGACAGCTGCTGCTCGATGCAGGGGCATCTGTCATTACACGACGACGGGTTAAAACTGGATGTATAGGTAGGTACACTACAAGGTTCTACTAGAGGTGCCTTTTCTGGTATGACAGGGATTCACACATACAAGGTCTCGAGTTCGTGCCTTTTTCTTCTGTGTCTTAAAAATTTCTCTATGGCATGAGAACTCCACGTCTATATCACATGGTTACCGTTCACGGTTGCCGAACGGAAAGGGTTTGGAGTTTTCCCTTTTCTTCTACCGGTGAGTAGACTTCATCCTTACGGTGTAGTATCGGAGATATATAAAAATTCCAGTCTGTACACATGTTCGGCAGTGCGCCCAGTTCCGTGAAGTATGGAATACAAATCACAATTTAGAAGCAGTTTATTTTCGGAGCTCCCGCCGGTAGCGTAGGGTTCAGAAGTTTCCGAAACAGACGTCCCGCCTGATCATTTGTTGCTAAACCCTTAGTTGGGGCATCACACGTAGTATTGATTAAAACCCAAATCGCTGGTAGAGTTCCGTGGTCGAATGCGGAGTGGCTTTGCAACCGGGTGCTACAGATCCATAGAGTAGCAGAGGTGACAAGATAGGCCTAACCTCCGCCAATGGCGATTATGTTCCATACTACCATCATCCATTTGGAATTTTTTGGCTTGAAGAAAGAGCTGACAGTTGCGGTAGCTTGCTCCTAAAATTGTCGTCTTCTATTCATAGATAGTTCAAGTTTACTTGGTTATCCCAGAGGCGCGCAGGAAATCATACTGCAATATGCCCAGTGTGATTAGCAGATCATGGGTAAGGGCTTCATAGCGAGATTGTCGTAAAATCCTCGTGGACTCTATCCTTTCAGGCACCTACTATACAATTTGGTAGCTGCGGGAATTCCTTAAAACTTTACACAGTTGACAGTCAAAACTTGCCATAGCGTAGCTTGGGATTGTAAATAGGCTGCATCGATCCGCCCCACCTGGTACCATCTGCACAAGTTGACCGATTTTCTGGAATTCAATTGTATCCATGTAACTCCTAACACACAGATTCTAGCGGCCTGAATTTGTGTCCACTGTTTTAATATATGATTCTCGGTAAAAACAAAAAAGAATATCGATTAACCATCCCTCTTCTTCTACCTACCATACAAATAACTACCATGACCGACTCGTAGTGACCGACCGTAGCGCGAAGGCTAGTACAACCGAGTATTGTTCGCCAGATGAAGAATTCAATTCACAACCCTCAACAAGTATAGTAAATGCTTCTCAAACTGTGAAGTTCGGAATTCCGTTGGTTGAGTTTAAAAATAGAATGTGTGTAAACTCGCTGAAAGTGAGAAGCGCTCCATATCTCATTCGTTGTAGCAAAGATATTTGTTAATTTTTGTTCCATTTTCTATCCGGTTGCACCAGAACCAATCGAAGTTGACACACGTTAAGAATTTTCTTTGATAATGGCTACGACTGAAATAGGAACACACTGTTACACCCATTCTGGTATCTCCCAAACAAATGGACCGATTTTTCGAAATTGATTTTTTTCCTAACACGAAGGATGCAGAGACTCTCAATTTTTGTCCATTAGTTTCTGACAAAGTTCTTGGTAAAATAGAGAAAAGTCGGTTAGCTAACACAAAGAATCGATTTAACCCATACATTCTTATTATCCTTGATATGGACAAAAGTTGATTAAATTTAATGTAACTGTATAGATGATCATGTAAACAGTACAGTTTCTATTAAGGTTTTATAAAGTAGTGTCCAATAATGAACGTAGACCGCACCGACGCATACCTCCCATACAATTTGACCAGTGTTGCAAAATTCAATGTCTTTCTGGCAAAATTTGAGAAAACTCGGCAAAATAACCATTAACCTTCTGATACCATTCATTCATGACGGATTTAACCCACAAATTTTTGTATGCTGAATAAAGATTTATGTAAGTCAGTTCATCTGAGTGAAATTTCTGTACTGAATATTTTTAAATGTTATTTTCTTTCTTTTCGGTATATATACTTGTATATAGGGTAGTTCCAAAACTAGGCGCCTTGACATATAAATGGTGCCTTTGTCGGCTGAAGATATGTAAGCTAGCTGAAATGATAGGAAGTCCTAGACATTATATATTGAAAGAAGATTTGAGGATAAGAAAACTGTGTGCAAGATGGGAGCTTTTGATAGAGCAAAAACAGCGCCGTGAATAAGTCTCAATAGAGTGTTTGGCGATGTTTCACCGCAATAAAGCCGAACCCTGTATAAGACATGGGTTCACCACTTCATAGCTGAGATAAAAGGACAATCTAAGCAGTAAACAGGAATGGGAGAATCGTATCCAAAGAAGGCAAAGATGGTTTCATATACAGGCAAGATCACGGCGTCTGGTTTGTTTGGGATGCGCATGGGATTATTTTTTTTGATTACCATCAGAAAAGAAAAGCTATCAATGGTGAATGTTATGATAATTTATTGCAGCGTTTGGGTGGTGAAATTATGGGGAAAAGGCCGCATTTGGGGAAAAGTAAATTGTAGTTTCATTAAGACAATGCTCCAGTTCACACATCCTCTATTGCAATGATTTATAACCATGGATAAGACATGGGTCCACCACTTCATAACTGAGACAAAGAAACAGTCAAAGCAGTGTACTGGAATGGGAAAATCGTGTCCAAAGAAGGCGAAGATTATTCCATCTCCAGACAAGGTTATGGCGTCTATGTTTGTGGGATGCGCATGGGATTATTTTTATTGATTATCCTTAGAATGGAAAAATCATCAATAGTGAATATTGTGCTAATTTATTGCAGTATTTAGGTAATGAAACTATGAAAAAGAGACCACATTTGGCGAGAAAGAAGATGTTGTTTTATCAAGACAATGATCCAGTTCAAATATCCCCAATTGTGATGGTCAAAATTAATGAGTTAAAGTTCGAATTACTTCGTCACGCACTTTATTCGCCAGATTTAGCTCCCTCAGACTACTTTCTATTTCCGAACTTGAAAAATTGCATCGGTGCTAAATGATTTGCCAACAATGAAGAGGTGGAGTCTGCGGTTGATGGCTATTTGAAGGAGTTTGACAGTTCTTACTACAAATAGGGTATAGTTGCTATCAAGGATTGCTGAAAATGTGTCGTGCTAAAAATAAAGAACATTTTTCCCAACATGTTTGTGTCTTCTTTGCTACGTCGGCTAGTTTTACGATTGCCTTCGTATTACTGTGGCTTTGTGTTCAGAGATTCTCCAAAAATTAATTCTTTTTTCAATAATTTGTTTTCATCATATCTGATTGTCACAAGCTTATGTGAGGAATGAAATTGTACACATTTCTTTTGTTTGTAAATCGATTTAGGATTGCGTGCGGCAAATGCTAAAAAATGACAGGATAATATTAAAAAAAAAAAACAACAACTTTTCGAATTCCGCCATCTATATCCGAGCAACATAATTTGAAATATTTAATGATATTTTAGTAGAGATTTTATTATAGAACTCATTGCTATTCAAATCATTCTAGTTGGGTAGTCAAAGAAGATTTGGATATTCGATATAGCTGAATTTGATCACTCATTGATCACAGTTGTTTTACACTAACAAATTTAAGTTCGACTACAATTTAACTATGTGTCTGTGGAGTCTCATTCAAGATGTGTCAATGATTCACAACGTGAAAATGTGTGTTCACTTTTTTTCTCGAAATTATTTCTTTGCGTTCGTCTTGAACTTTCTGTATTTGATTGCACTTAAACAGATCTATGAAGTTGCAAGAAAATTCGTTAGACGGATACAGGGAAGTATTAGGTTTGTTATTATCAGTGTCCACATAAACCCATTACTGGAACATATGATTTTCTATTGTAAAAAATTTCAACATTTTAATTGCCTTCACCGCAAACATTTTATTGGTTATTCCTTTTCCAATAACTTGCGTATACTTTAATAACGCAAAATTATTCTTGCAACATTCACATTATTTCAATTTAAATAATTTATTTGCATTTTATAATTTTTCACATACATCTGCCATCTCGCGCTGTATTTGGTGAAGGCGATTTCCACTTTGAACCGAATATAAAATCTTTCCAAGAGGAATTTTCCACTTTTGAAGTGACACCCAATATGAACACAAGCGCATAAAGCGCAAAAACATCACGATTCGTTAACAATCCTTTCACAAGGACACTCATCACCACAGTGCACAAGTCGGTTATATCCGTTCAGCGATGTAATCCAAAATGATAGCGGGCGTTATAAAGTCACGCGTCAAACTGTTGGGCCTGCGCGTTGAAACAATACATTTTATATGGAAGAACTACAACGAGCGGTAAATTAAATGTTTTGAAATGAAATGAAAAGTTTTCAGAGAAAACCCAATGAGTTTAATGACCGTTATCAGCTAAACAATTTTGGATCTGTAATGAAGAAACAAAAGAAAATAACATACGAGTACTCCTATGTATACAATTTGTGATATGCACGAGAGTTTGTATGCAATTATATAGAAATAAAAAACAACAAAGAAAAAGTGTCTGCCACGTCCGTAAATACAAACACGGCGTGTTGACAATGTTTAAAACAATTAGTTCAGCTAGAAACCAACAATTAAATGCGTGAAGTGTGTTGGCGTTATGTAGTCTGAAGTGGGAGTCAACTTTGTGGCATATGATTCGTGGTAATTTCAAAAGTTTCAGAAATTTTGCTGAAAATGGATTTTAACAATTCTTTTGAATTCATGTAGCAAATAATTCGAAACGCGGGCTTTCTTTAATCCGTCTCTCAAAGCATTGAAATGACACAACAACTTTCTACGAAGGCTTAATCACCAATTTATGAGTCTCATACTTAGAAATTTACAATTTTGATCAGGAGCCGTCACCGCAATGAAATGAAATCCTACAACGGTTTTAATTTGTTTTAGTTTCTATCGAGAATATATTTTGATTCTGATTCCGATAACCGCATCAAAATTGTATTGAATTTTGTATGTGTTCCATACATCTAAAACAAAATTAATTAAGTTTGGATTCAAAAACTCGAAACGAAATTAGAAACAATTTTGATTCGTGATTCAGTTTATGAAATGTTTTGATTATAATTTATTTGAAAATTTTCAACGGATAATTGAGTAGCTGTAAACACTTATGAGTCTAATATCGTTAATTCAGAAAATAACTTTGAACAAACGTTAGCGTTTGTGCTAAGGGAGGAAGGGTCGATTGGTGTTAGCGTTTGGAGAGAGTTTGATGATAGCGGTTGACGTGGATTCCAATCGATCTTCAGCGAAGTTGTGGTTGTTAGGATGTGGACTGTATCTTTAGTAAAGGCAGATTTCACCTGTTTTGCGGTAGCGGGTTAGCTCTAGAAATTGAGTATAGCATTAGATACTTACAATCTCTCGTACAACGAGAAATTGTATTAGGATTTAGGTAGGAGTAAAAAACAAGAGATTAAACCCCGAAGAATTAGAGATAGTGGATAAATCCTTGAGGATAGCGGTTATACCATACCATAAATTCTTATGAAATGATTGGTGAACAACGGAAGTTCTGTTCACGTTATAATAAATAATTTTAATGTAGAATTCGAGATGAGGGTAAAATTGACTACTCGCTATGATGTGATGCAAAGAAGTGCCGTTTTTGGCATACTAACTTAACTTGTTACTATACGATTTATCTATTTACAATTCATTAATCAATTCAATATTAATCGATTAAATACGACCTGTACATTGATTGGCAATTCAAATTAAGTACATTTTTGAAGTAAAAATTAAGTATTAACTAATTTAATTTCGTTTCCTTTCCTTTTTTTACGCTACTGGCACCCTGACGTATAAATGGTGCCAGTAGTGTAAAAAAAAGGCAAAGTTATAAAACTTATGTTTTAAGTTTCAAAGTTTTTTTTTTTTTGATCTTAGTAAAGATCTTTAGTAAACAATCTCAGTGAATTTGTAAACGTGGAAGAAATTGGTTACCGTTAAGTAATTTAATATATCCATTTGAAAGGTCTCAGTTCATCCAATATTAAAACCGAGCTAGATTCTACTCTGGAGGAGTCCGCTTCTTCGTTTACGATTGTGAAATATTGGATAGCAGGGATTAAAAAGGCAGTACGAGCTGTCAAGACGAACACCGTAGTGGTCGACCAACTGAGGTGTCCATGGCAGACACGGTTAAGAAATTCCGCAAAATGGTATTGGATGATCGTTGGCTGAAGTGCAATGCATCGTATATTGATCAAAGATTTGCA